>JAJHUR010118469.1:1830-12804 GCA_027495735.1 Lutjanus campechanus
CACATGAGTGTACATATTCACACAGTAGTTGTTTATTCTGGCAAATATAAGCAGAAGTGTAGGTATTGTCTGGCTGCTTTTGTGCAATTTGAGAATATTTTCTGGATCTGATTGTGTGTTTTTTGGGCTGAATATGTGACTGGACTGGATTTATTGGACCTCGACAGTGTAACAGCAGGGTTTGTGTTGAATATTATTGATCTATGGGGCTACTGTAGACTTTTAAAATGCAGTTCGGCACAATGTTTCTTGCTTTATTTGCGTTTTTTGATACTGTGTTTGTTTGTTTGTGGTGTTCATTGTACTTGCTGCTGTTGCTGTATCTGGAAATAGTTGGCATGAACTGAAACCCAAGCAAAAAAAATGCAAAGATTAATCTGCAATCTAAATAAGTGTTAGCTGCAGCCCTAATCACAATATATTATGCCACATCATGATATAAGAATATTCAAAATCTATGATTATTTCTAATCTGATGTCACAATATCGATATTATATTGATATATTGTCCAGCCCTCGTGCCGCGTTTTGGTGTCTGAAGCCTTCAGACTCTCAGATCTCCTGCTCACTGTCACATGCACAGTGCCGTGCATTAAAACACCTGAACTTTTTTATTTGATGATTCCTTTTTATGATGGAGAGGGTTTATAATGAGGTCAGAGGCTGCAGCCACACACACAGAGTTAAAAAGGTGCCTGATGTACGTCACACTCCTTCACTTTCATGATGTACAAGCCCAAGTGGAGCACTGATTCTGTTGTTAAATGACCCTCTGTGGGCTTCCACCAATTGTCCAGTTTCACAGGATAGACTTCCTATTAAAACGCAGCAGCTGGAAAATGAGCAATCTGAGCGAGGGAGCCCAAGTGAGACATTAATGTGGAGGGAGGGAAAGAGAAATGGTTTGCAATTTTCTTCTCCCACCTAAGACACACACTTTACACGAGAAAACACACATCAATCTCCCTGCACACAAACCCATAACTTGTTTTTAAATCTATAGTGGTTGAACCATGGAGACGCCACATTATACAACAAGTATTGAGCAGATGTTCGGACAGACTCTCCAACATGTTTGTTTCATTAGATTTTATCACTGAATATAAGTTATACATCAGCACTAATGTTGAGAAAAGACATCAGGACACAGAGCTTCAAACAGCTGCTTTATTGGAGATGGATGAGGTACAATTTCTATATTTTCTCAGGCCAATAAGTGAAAAAATAGTGCTAATAAGTGAGGCAATTACAGTCAGCAACTTAAGCTAGGAACTATGAGAAATTGGCTTTGCAGGATGTAGTCGTGCACGCTCCAGTGAGCTAACAGGCGAGCTCCAGGACCATTCGAGTAGGTTTGGGTACTGAAATTTGGCACCAGTTCCCACAAGACTGAGACCCACCAGACCAACACACTCAGTCTCCATGACTCTGGCAGCAGGTAGCCTTCAGCTAGGTGGTAACCACAGTATACAGTTAAAATGTCTAAAGTGTATCTGTATTTCACTCGAAACAATTCCAACAACGGTCGGAAACAATTGTGTGTGGGAGAAACATCTGGTGATACGATACATGGGACGTGATTTTTTTGGCGAAGTCACGACCCGCGGAACATGACTCCACCATCTGAGGAAAATAAATCGCACATGAGACACAAGAGAAGAGAGGTGGTGGGTTCCCAGCCTGACCTTTAGTGTGTTATTAGGTAGTATTGATAACGCTACTTATGCAAATCAACTTTAGGATTCGCTGCAGCTGCGAAGTTTATTGGCTGTGATCTGTTGCTGTCTGACTGACCAGCCTCATGGAAGTGATATTTTATTTTTCATCATACTATGAACTAACGGAATTCATCGCACAGATTCATACTTGCCAAGTGACACAAAGTCCTTCTATTAGCTGAGACAGAGTCAGTATCCTTGTTCGCGTGCAGAGTCGACTGTTGCATGAGTCCATCAGAAGGCTGCACCGTGTGCGTCAGATACATTTGGCCTAATACGTGATCACAAAGTTGAAAATCAAAGCAATTAAAGGGTTTTCATTGACTTGATGTTAGTTTTCGGACAGATTCTTGGGGAGATGGTGGGGGAGAAGCCATCATATGTGGCTGCTTCTGCCAGTCGACTGTTTAACCCAGAAGTGTTTCAGCTAAAGTGTAATTCCAGGTTTTCTTGCACGCTTCGGATTTTCACTTGGAATTTTATCTGAGATTTCAAATGTGGGAGCAAACAACAGTGGCACATTTTCTCCCTCGTGCACAGGGCGCCGGGACGATATGGACATATGTTGTTGTAATACTCAGGACAATGGTGAACGTTAAGCAACATTTGAAGTCTGACAAATAAAAGTAGGTTCACGTGGGACATCACGTTAGTTTTTGTGGAACCTCGGGCTGCAGCAGCTCAGCTGGTTTTGTTGTTAAATTAAAGCCTCTCTGCTCTGCTGGTTCTGTGTGTCTGCTGCTGCTGGATGTAAATGTACTGACAGACCTGCCCTGTGCTACACTGACTTACTTATATTTATATACGTTGGGTTTTCTGCCAAATAAATGCAGTTATGATGCCTAATCCAGCCTTTGTGTACCTCCGAGAATGAATCACATTACATGTACTAATTAACCTACATTATGGGGCAGACTCCTCCTCATAAAAGGATTACACCTCATTTTAATTCCAATTTGGAGCCAATAAACATGTTTCTTTTCTTTTTAATTAGACAGAATCATGTTTTGAGCATCCTTTATATGCTTTATTCTTTTTGTAATACTGTGATATAATACAGTCACGGCGAGAAAAAAACAAACAAACAAACAAAAATAAAACGTGATATCAATTTAGGTCAGGATCGCCCACCCCTAGTAACCCCCCGTTACACACTCACTCTCCAACAAAACCACAGACTGTGGGGGCAAAAACAAAGTATGCTGGCATGGAAACGCACCAGTGTCGACTCAAAATGACATTGGTCCTGAGTGATGGTTGGGGAAGATCAAACGCCTCCTCCCTCAGGGAAGCTGGCTGGAGTGGAGGCAGTGTCAGACTGAATATGTAAACGGAGTGTAACGAATCGCTAATTCAGTCTGATATCAGGTTAGAGGGCTGTGCGAAGCTTCATAAGTTTGAAGCGTCGGGTCACTGACCCAGCTGCTGTATTTGACGAGTCGGGTGTAAGAACATTTTATGAGGGGAGGATAATAGAAATTTTTGGGAGAGCAAGTGAATATATTTCATCTCTTACTCATCCCAGATAATATTTTATTTCATTGTTCCCCCCTTTTTTTCAAGAATAAAATATGAGAAAAGATCAAATAGTTTTATCAAAGACAGGTTATAAAGGTGAATTAGCAATCCTGCCTTTGTATCGGGCTTTATAGATCATCAAAATCAACTAGCAGGAAGGACCAATGTGTCAGTTTTCATTACAGAAAAGCTGTGAATCTTTTGTTAGTGGTGGTTGAAAATGATTTTCCATCAGCCCTGCAGCAGCCTCCTCTTTCATTTTCCTCTGTGTCATAACAGACGCAGCACACAGCTTGTCCCCACGCTGGGCTTTAATATAACAGTGTTTTGATATTCAGCACTGTTCGTTCTCCAGCACACCTGGCCGTGTGACTCGAGCATCATAAAATTGATTACGAGGGACAGTCAGACATCTGATCTCATCCAGAATCACAGTCAGCTCAACGTGATGCAAAAAATAGCATTTAGGGAAAAACGTTATGGTGGATGTTTACTTGCATGATGGCGCTGACGGTGCAAGTATTTTGTCGTTTCCTGTTGCACGGCCTTCTTATATGAAGGGGTGTGCTCGGCACGATGGTCACGTCACGTGCGCAGCAGACACGCTGACCGTAACGTCACAGCCACAACAGCGCTGATCACAGCTACACACTCAGACACACGCTTGCATGAAGTCGGTGTTAGCGACAGATTCCCAGAACAGGATAAAGAGAAGACAGACAGTCTACAAGGAGACACAACAACTGAGCAGCTGACCAAAACAGCAGTAAACTTTCTAGCCCCTCAGGCTAATGTTAGCCAGCAGCAAACAAACATTTTCTCATCCAGACCTGTTTAACTTCTGCTCCTGTTTTTTCTCACTGCAAAGCTTTACGACAGCAAACTGTTGCACAGCGACAGACAGTTTGTTTACATCTGCTTTCACATAAGATTACTTAAAATTGCTTCCAATGAGATCTCGCAAAACTGCGTTTCCTCTCATACATGATTTAAATATGATAATATAATAAGGTCTGGCTGTAACCTGGAGGTCTTCGACAGAAAATGTAAAATAGTATTTGATAAACATCAAATTATATTTTATAAGATAAAAGTTGCAAAAATGTTTGTGAATGCTGTCAAATCGGAATTGGCCGAAATTGGAATGGGCAGGTCAGACCGTTAGAAAATCAGAAATCAAAATTGGCAGAAATGTGAATCTGTGCATCTCTAATGACAACTTAACATTAAGCCAACATAACATTGTTTACACGTCATAGCAGACCTAATTATCTAACTTATAGAAATTATTTAGCTTTAGGTTTTATCATTACATTGAGCTGTCATATGTGATTGAGAATAAGGCTGCACAGTTTATCGCAATTGCAATAAAACGGCAATATTGCCAAGTGCAGTATCCAAATCGCAGAACCAAATTGCAGTTTTTTGAAAAAGGAAAAATGTGAGAGAAAACATGTCTGTGAAGGACATGAAGTTCTGCAGAACTGAAGAAGCTTCTTGGATGAGAGGCGAAACGTCTTCAAGAACTCTATCAAGTCCAGTTGCCTACAACAAACCTTGCTACGTGAGAGAAAACAGTATTATAATGAGGCCCTGTAGTGCTGCAGAGCTGCACCAGCCTAAAAATCTTTAAAGAAAACATGTTTGTTTGGTACAGACCTCAATAAATATCCCATCATAATGAATGTAATAGTTTTTTAAAATCAGTGAACATGAGAACTTTAATGCAAAACTGATCATTTCCACTAATCATATTGCATATCGCAATTTCAGTCAAAATAATCGCAATGTACATTCACCAAACTGTGCAGCCCTAGTATGAAATACACCATAAGCTAGCTTAGAAAGTAACCAGGTTACCAGTGCAGATGCCTCACATAATAAAAACAGTAAACACACACACTGCACAGTCAGGATGTGGTATGAAACGGGGATACAGCTCCAGAATTTATTCTTCAGAAAGTGACATATTTGTGCTGTTATGTCATCCTGACAGTGACGTAAACACGTCTTGCTAGAAACAAACGGCCTTCTAAGTTTGAAGTAAATACAGTCTGAAAAGTTACAGAGTAAAAATTTATCTATTCTGTGCCTTTGTAACGGACTCGAGGTCGCAGTGATGATGTATAGTGTCTCTGCTCCACATGGTAAAGGATAATTATAATGGAGAACGGGAACATGGCCAGAAGAGAAAACAGGCTTTATCTTTGTGAAGGTAATATTTCTGCTAGTTTGCCTGAAATGGGAGGAAGGTCACGCAGACAAATAGAAACTCTGAGAAGAATAACGAGAGCGAACGGGAGAGAAAAAGAGAAGGTTACTTTGAGCGGTGATAGAGTGGAAAACCAACCGTCTTCATTCAGCATTGAGGACGTGAACTGTTGTTGCTGCCAGAAAACATCCATTTGATCAAATGAAACACATCGATCTGGGAGATTTGGACAGCTTTTTTTCTTTTTTTTCATGAATAAAAATCAGTGTAAATGTCCAGGTAGCGTGTTTGGAGAACTCAGGGGGAGAAAACAAGTTTCTGTAGGAGAGATCAGCTTGCCACAAGGAATCACTGTCTATCTCACAAAAGAAGATATTTTCTGAAACAGTAAGCCTTTTATTTAATTTACACTCGATCCATACCCATTGTTCTGTTTCAGCACATTTATACTACAGCAGATTAAGAGAGTATCAAGGCTTTCCAGCGTATTCACCGGGGACTTCAAGCTGAGCCAGCAATATTCCACCACGACTTCATATATCAGCACAGTGTGCAGCATTTTAAAACGAACTGCTGTATCTCTGGACATTCAGACAGCCTCTCAAATTAAAAAGACAGACACCGGCATGAGCTGGTTTGCTCGGGGCTCGGATGAATTATGTTGTTAGTGGCCACTCCGTATGATTCATAGGTTTACGGGCCGTTTGTTTGTAGTAGCAGATGCTGCTCCTCTCCCGGGGCTCTCACCAAACACACGACATGTGAAGAAAGAGCCCGAAGTAAACACAACATCTTCACAGCTACCAAAGAGTACGATGAAAGGAGATGATGGATTCATGGACCGCTCCCCGAGGGGGCCGCAGTTTTCCACTTAATGATGGTATTATAGCAGCTGGTGGTAACGCCCTGGCATGAATTACAGTTTCCACAGCAGATAAAACAGAAATCATATTATACCTGGAGTCTAGAGCCTAAAAATATTGAAATACTGAAACATTATCATGTTGTTTAGTAGTTTTCTCTGCAACCAGAACTGTTTTCTACCTGGAATACTGCCTGCAAGTTATTTTATACATTTATACTGTATTGTGATTAGGGTTGAGTATCAAACTCTGTGCTTTTAATGCAAGACAGTTTTATTTATAATGGATGTTTCATAGATCACGTGTGAATCCATCTTGCGAGGTGGTGCAGCCAATCAGCTGCAGGGAGGTTTTAGATGCGATGACAGCGAGAAGCGTCCATCGAAACGGTTAGTGTCGATTCTGTGATAGCATCAGATAAATCAAAACTCAAGAGTATTTCTTAATTGAAGGAAGACAGACGTGCAATGGATCGCAGTTGTCCCGCGTCCCATACGGACCCCCCCCCCCCACAGTTCGGCACGCATGTGAACAGCTGAAGCTGTCGCATCACCTCGAGTGAAATCCCGACCACGACTTCAGGCGTTTCCACTGGTGTCACTGTGCTGTCGTTAAGGAAACAGATCATAAGATTGTGATATTTATTGAAACTTTGGTGATATCTGCTATCTTAACATCTACACAACTCTTCTTTTCTTTTTTGCTGAGCAGAAAAATGATCCTATCCATGACCGTGATGTGATTTGAATTTGAATTTTGTGATCCGTCGCACCCCTAAAAGAGGAGCAAAGAACGATGCCGAAGGCTTCCGGTTAGGGTGAATTGATCTGACTGGATGAAGTTAGCCCGTGTTAGACGTGACAGATGGTTCATCCAATCAACTGCCGGGAGTTTTTAAGCGCCTGCCCCTTTCCAAACAGTTTCTATGGACGGCCTCCCAGATGGTTCTGTATAACAAACCATCTGGTGTGTTTCATACCCAGAGGTAGATTCAAGGTGCTGTACAGACAAGTAGCAACAACACGGTGCAAGTTAAAACAGCTAGAAGAGGTCAATCAGTAGAGTGCAGATCCCCGCCAGGCAACAGATGGTGAAGCACCTACTGCAATGCCTCCACAACTGCCAGGTGCAGCCAAGTTCAGCCATCATAAGCATGACCCACACATACGTAGCTAGATTTTGAACTGAGGCAGTTGATCACTTGATCAAATCAACTGTCAGTGGTCGTAAAATAGGAGGACTGCCTCACAGTCAACCAGTCAAGTTGCAGTTGACATCCATGTCTGTCCAGACTCATTTAATGTCTGTAGTGAAGACTCTGAAGGAATTCAATAAGTGCTAAGTTATCATGCTGTGAGCCTTTGCCAAATGAGAAATCATTAATTTTAGAAGGAGTAGATGTTTATATCAATTAATTTGAACAATATGTTAATGGAGTCTGGCAGACAGTAACTACAGACTGTATATTCAATAGAATTTCAGCCTCTTTAATATATCTGTCTCTGTGTTTGGACTCATTTTTTGACGTACAGTTTTTATGTATTGTTCGTTTAAGTGTACATGTACATGTATCTTAGTGTCTGCACCTCTTAAAGAAAGGAAATCAGCATGTTTCCCAAAACGTCTAACCAACTAGCTAAATTCAGTTTAGCGTAAGTTAACTCCATCCACTACACTGCTTCTTTAACTGTTCTTTGTAAAGCGAGTTTCAGTTAATTTAATGTGAAATAACAGCTTAAAAATTTAAGTGATGAACTGAAATCAGAGTTTACTGCAGCCTTATGTTCCGGCCCTCATCAGGGCATCATGTGAAGTTACGATACACTGAAGGCTGTCACAGATGGAGGTTTAAGTGCAGGGATGTCAGCTTGTTGTGGCGAAAGCTCGTTAATCCTAATTAGTGCCCTTCACTAATGAAGCCATTAGCCCTGTTGTTTAGCCAGAGGCTCGATGCTTCCTGCTGCTGCTGCTGCTGCTGCTGCAGATGCACTTGTTTTTTATCTTGTTCTGTTTTACCTTCACTAGTGGTCTTTAATAGACAATAAATGTCAACACCGTGCACTTTAATATGGCAAATAAGGCTGTTTATAAACAACTTTAACGAATTACATGTCCATTCAGTTTTACTTCAGTCACAGCCGATTGAATTTCACATGCAGCCAGTGCAGCCTGTGTGTGCATCCTTTTAAAACTGCATCCCAGAGCCACAGATTGATTCTCGAATTAGGCGATGCTTCCAAAGAGCAAGTTTTGTAGCTGAGGTTTGCAAGGACGTCTGTTTGTTCTCGAGCGGAGGGCGATGGTTGGCCCGAAGGCTGAATACTTATTAATCTGTGGGGAACACAAAATGCTAATGAATGAAAAAAACTATCTTGGCGGTGAATCTGCCCATACTGCACGCTGCCGGAAAGCCACTGAATGAATTATTTGGTAATCGAGCATCATCATGTGAGTGGCAGAGAGAGCCACACCACAACACAAAGTCAAATAATTCATGAGTAAATTATTCAGTAATCTTTATGTAACCATGTCATTTATGATGTTCCAGCTGCTCTTCAATAAAAAGCATTCAAAATACTTTTATGTAATAAAAGACAGATCTCTGTTATCAGTGTTCCCATTATTGCATCTGCACTGTAGATGAAAGTACTGCTGCAAATACAGAAAACAACCATATAAAGAAATAAAAAAAACAAAAACAAATAAAAAACACAATATTTTCAGGGGACAGTAAAAACTGATAAATATAATAATATAATAATAATAATAATATCTGAAACATGCAATCAGAGCATTGTTGGTTCATTTTCCGCCACTCACGGGTCGTCGACTTCAACGACTTCTGAACTTCTGACTCAAGACTGCTTTTTGAAATATTGGCCTTGTCTCGGTATCGACTGCATTTTTATTCATTCTTGTCTCGTTCTCAGACAAAGAGGCGAGGTTGCCAGTTCTGAGTGACAAAACCAGCCCCAGACCAGCTTCATGGCCAATAAAGCCGGACCAAAAACAAACCAGAACTCAGAATATTCTACTGTCAAACCATAAACACTACTTTTAAAGTGGAGATGTGGAGTGAAAAATGTCTTTTAGATGACATCCCTAGTGCACCTATGTAACAATTTATGCCTCCAAAAAAATCAATTTCTTTGTATTTTTATATAAAAATCATTTAAAAAATCTGTAGTTTTTCAAAATATGATGCAGAGAGCTAAAGCTAGAATCAGTTTCAACCAATAATATCATCGCATCCACCCATCAATCAGTCGTCAACTTATAACAATGCAGAGTGAACAAGATGTTCGCTACCTCAAACCTTGTTCAGCTGGACGGGAACTGAATGCAGCCTCAGAGACCGACAGGGAATACTGCACATTTGCAGAGTTTTCTGATGCTTTCCTGAGCATCCTGAGAGGTTTACTAGTAGCTGAAGCTGCTAAGCACTAACTGCTGTTAGCTTGGTTAGCCGTGCAGCAAAGTTATCTGACTCAGCCACATGTCGGGAGCCAAACCAGACAAGCAAACCACCTTTGTACTGTATTCCCTGTCATCAGACTTTCATCAGTTTCAGGGGCCGTGTTTGACTTCAGTCTCGCCGTGGTCACTGGGAGCTTCCAGTCCTGGAAGAGTTGCCAAGTTAACGGGCTGCTGAGCTGCAGCTGAACGGCGTTGGGGACGTTGCATTAATGCTCATTCAGCGCTATTGGCTACTACAGTAAAAAGAAGACGGGGGGGGGGGGTCCATCTCCAATTATTGTTAACAATTGACTGAAAAATTTGGGGTGGGGCTCGAACTTTTGTTGGCTTCTGAAAGAGGGGCATGCTATAAAAAAGAACCACAGGGCTACTGTGATAAATCCCTCCCTAGCTGCCTGTTTCTACCAGAAACACATTAATATACAGACACACATAGCTCTCTGATTTCTGTTTCAAGTGGACGTTAGAGTCCAACAGAATTATTCTCATTGCCAAATATTTTATTAACAGTAACATCATAAATTGTTCATTGGCAGAACAAAATAAAATACACAGCAGCAAGTAAAGTCTGTTCTGCAGCTCAATGAGACTTTAATCAGCGCTTGGAGCAAAAGCATAAAGAAAGTTAAGTGACGTTAGCCATGATAGCTAGCAAAGTTAGGTTTTTGCCTGTGATAATCAATGACGAGACCGGCCGCATGAAGCTAAAGTATTAGGTTACATTAACTCTACAGGCCAATAGTTTGGTTTTTGCTTTGTTTGTTCTGTGGATTTGCATTTGTTTAATTATAGATCATCACTGTATTTGTCTGTGTTTTCTGTGATTATTTGCATCTTTTATGTATTCGTTGCATGTTTCTGTGTTTGGTTTGGTTGTTTTTTTTTCTCTATTTGTGTGTGTCTTCTGTATTTTGCAGGTTTCATTATGCTGCACACAGTATTTGTTGTCATTCTGATGAGAAAGTTTTCTCCCTTTGCTTGTGTTTTGTCTGTGTGCGAGTGTTCCTTTACGCTGCAGTGCGAAGAAAAACTCATTTATTTACTTGTTCAAACCACATCACACCAAATCCAGTCTGACAACTCCTCTCAACTATTTTGATGCTCAGCGGTCTCACGAGGAGTTTCATGACTTCACTTTCTGTCTTGCACAGAGGTTGCTCTCATCCTGCCCTCGTGCTCAAAGGAA
>JAJHUR010118470.1:1187-22800 GCA_027495735.1 Lutjanus campechanus
CATGTTTGACAGGGAAACAGGTAAATAGGTAGAAGGTGATAGCATCATGGCTGGGTATTAAAGTGGCATCCTTGAAAGGCTCAGTCGTTCACAAGCAAGGATGGGGCAAGGTTCACCACATTGCGGAAAACTGCAGGAATTTAATTTGCCATCTGCAATGTACAATACCATTAAAAAAAAGCAAGAATATCGAAAAAATCTCTGCACGAAAGGGGCAAGGCTGAAAACCTACAATACGTGTTTGTGACCCTCGACCCCTCAGACAGCACTGCATTAAAAACCCACATAACTGTATGGAAAATACAAGGTCTCTGGGAACACTTAGGAAAACCATCAGTACACACACAGTTTGCTGCTGCATCTACAAATGTAAGTTACGACTACCGTGCAAAACACAAGCCATTAAATCAACAACACCAAGAAACACTGCGGACCACTGTGGAGCTCATCAGTGATGGACTGATGCAAAGTGGAGAAGTGTGCTGTGGTCTGGTGAGTCCACATTTCAGATTGTTTTCAGAGATCATGTGATCTCCTTGATTATGAGGAGGACCATCCAGATTGTTACCAGCACTGGGATGGTATGGGAGTGTGTTAGTACACATGGCATCATGGGTAAAAGTCTGTGAAGGCTCCATTGATGCAGTGGCAAGGTACATACAGTGTTTGGTGCAACATATGCTGCCATCCTGACATCTTTTCCCTGCTTATTTCAGAAAGACTCATGGAATATGGAATTGGGGTTTGTAGATAATAACTTTAAGAAGCTCATAATATACATTCGAATAATAATAATAACATATATAAATGTTTACAGTGACAGTGAAGCTGAATTGCATTTTAATGTGAGGTGTTGCTATTATGTCTCTCCCTGTTTTTGCTGTTTCCACCACTGTTGTAACAGTAGCAGTGCACCTAAACAAAAGAGTAACTTTATTAGCATTCTTGATCCAGGTGAAATGTTATGTCTTAACCTGAGATTTTTTATTATTAAACAGATCTATTATTTAAAAAGTGCTCATGAGAAAGTAGTACACAGGATGCACATGCACAGTGGAACATGCCTTGCTTATGTGATACTCGTTCTTGAATGGTAGCGTTTGTTGAGCGGTCATGTGAACTGTAGTGGTTAAATTTGGCTTCCTCTCTGCATCCCATGACATCCTTTGAGGGCAGGCGGCCTGGGCCCAGAGGGAGGGAGGGACTGAGGAGAAAACTAGCTCAAGTTCAGTGATAAACATGAAGACGTTTCTGATCAAGGATAAACAACATCTCATGTTAGTGCTGGGTGAAGACAGGGCTCAAATATCCAGAGCCGGGATCCATATATTGACACCCACCATTGGCAGGAAGCGATGGCTGCCTGCTCACTACCCTCTGAGTCAACGTTCAAAGTATTCTCATAACAGCGTGAATGCTCAGCCGCTGAGATTGGTTCACATGACACACTCAGAAGGAGGTACATGCAACAAATGTGTCCATGGTACATATAGCACACACTCACACACCATTACACAGTCATGCATATGCGAGCACAACACAGTATATTAGAATAAGAATCAGTAACATAATCATTGTCTTTGCCAAGATCATTAAAATACAATTAATTTGTCAAATTACAAACAATCCCACAAATCAATACGTTTCTCCTTTGCTTAATACATGCATAAAAAGAAATGCAAATATCACCATTTGTGGTCATTTGGATTATATTTTATTCGCCTTCTTTAATGATTTCTGGGCAAACAACAATTCGTCCATCCACCCAACACTTCTGTGCAACATCTCTGGCTCTAACACAATAGTTTATGAAGTTAATTTACATAACAAATTAAGGGTTTGAAGGTCTAGTGTGTACTGTACGATTTACAGGGGGTTATTGGCAGTATATGGCAGAAATGCAATATAATATTCATTTTTTTCAATGTTGTATAATCACCTGAAAAGAAGAACTGTGGTGTTTTTGTTACCTTAGAATGAGCCATTTATATCTTCAGAGGGTGTGACCGTGTGAGCCCTCAAAGGTGCCAAAACACATTCTTTACTCAAGTAGAAGTGCAGGTACTAAAAAATGACTCTGGTTAAAGTAGACATACTGATTCAACTTCTTTACTCCAATAAAAGTGAAGCAGTACAGGCTCTAAAATATACTCTAGTATAAAAGTAAAAGAAAGAAAAACAAAGAAAAAAATCAGGACAATCCACCAACATGACAAAATATTGGCCAGCTTATGCTTCTTCAACAGAAATACTTTAGGATTAGGTTTGATTTTAAGATTAAAATTCAAATTATGTGAAGTTTTGATTAGGCTGTGGGCTAACGGGCCCCAAGACTGGAGGGTCAGGGTTCAGGATTGGGTTGCACCTATTGTCCTTTGCTGAAAGCATGTAATCCTTCTTCACAGTTCTGTTCACTGAGTGGTGAACCACCAACTATCCATTCACAAACTCTGTGAAAAGCCCCGTGAACTAAACCCTCCTTTCAGTTTTCTCAGCTTTCTGATCACTAATCACAGCAGAGGATATTTCAAACACCTCATTGTTGCCGCCGTCTGTGTCAGGTCCCGGTGGGTTACGCAACCCACGTACACCCGACTCGGTCTGCCCGCCGCAGCGGATGTGGCGGCTCCTCTTAGCCGGGCCTTGGCATTCTCAGGTTACTGAGTGTGCAGGCGGACAGGTCCTTGTGTGTATCCCTTACACTTGCTCAGGCAGGCAGGAAGTTCCTGTTGACATGAATGAACTGGCCTTTCAATAATGCAGGAGGAGCTCAGGGGAGGACGGCTGCCTCTCCCCAAGGACCATTACCTCAGCAACTGTCCTGCTTAGGCTGGCCCGGAGGCTCTGTGTGTGTGCGTGTGTGTGTGCGTGTCAGGAAGAGAGAGAAAGAAGAGAAGGAAGCAGAGTGTTTGTTTTATGTTAAGTGGATGCATTAGAGTGTGTCTGCACTTGTGTGTTTGTGAATGTGTGTGTTCACTCTTAGTCATGCTTAGTGTACCACATAAATTTACAAGAAGAGAAATATGAAGAAAAAAACAAGATTAAATTTTTACATGAGCGATCAGAATATGGGTTAATTAATTAAGTTTTCAGCAAAAAAAAAGAAAAGAAAAAGAAAACAAGATGTACAGTACCTGCCTAGGACTTTTTACTTAACAGTTGGTGGACAGCAAACCCAGAGCTAAAAAGATGGCAAATAAAGAGAATAAAGTTCTGAATTGCTCCCAGTGGACGTAAGTTGCTTTGGAAACAAACCTCTGTGAAATTAATGTATGCTAAGGTTTTTTTTTGTAGCTCGCCATAAGCTTTGTCAGCAGTCCAGTCTGCTGCGCAGCAGTTAGAACTAGGACCAAAGACCAATATAGGATTTAGTGGCATTAGCTGTGAGCTTACAGATTCCAAACATCTCATCTCACTTCCAAGAGTGCACAAGAACCTGCGGTGGCTGTGAAACTCATGCAAAACACAAAAGGCCGTATCTAGAGCTGTTGTTTGGCTTGTCCATTTGTCCCACTGTAGAAACACCGCAGTGGCTGAGAAGAAGATGAACTCCTGACTGTAGATATAAATGGCTCATTCTATGACAACATACAAAACAATATTTTTTATTTTCATTTGTTTATACACTAATGAAAAAATACTTCTGAACATTATATTGAATTTCTGCCATATCCTGCCAATAAAACCCCATAAATCTTATACATCATCAAATCCATGTGAAGGTCCTCTACCGTACAAACACAGTAATTCCCTGCAACATTGCACTTGTGACGAACCATTGGTGACACTGTAAGAGATATCCTATTGTATCATTGCAGCATCTGTACACATCCTCTGCATGATGTTTCCTGTACTTTATGTAATGATTTTGCTGCAACATTGCTAAAACATCTCCAAAAAGTTATGGAAATGTTAGGACAGCATTCTGACAACATTTAAAATAACCTGCCGGCAAATTTCACTTGGTAGGTTGCTAGTCTAAACAGAATTAATAGGCCTCTGTGATGTCTTTGTGAGTATAATCCAGAACTGGATTTAAGTTAGATCAGGGTTGACAATAAGCATTTGGTTGGCAGGCTTGAGGTTATTGTGGGTTGGAGAATGAATGGGAGGTTCTCTCAAATGTGCGCACTGAGCACATAAAAACATCTTGTGTGTTTCTAAGCAACTTAAACCAACAGAGTGATGTTCCATCCTCCCAAAATATGACCTCTGCTCACGGTTTCTACACCGCCAGACCATACATCAAACCAACCTCGTCCCAACAGGGCCATTGTAAATGCTCCTTGTTATCTGACCAGACTAAACAAGCCAGACTACACAAACATTCTTGTTTGGCCATAAAGGCCCAGAGTGGAGCCTCTCCCCTCCTCTCAGCCTCACAGCCTCCACACCACACACTACTCTACACTCCTCAGCAGCTCTTTTGAAGTCGTCCCCCGCAGCTCTCTACCATTAGCCAGCCTCCCATCTGCTATGCCAGAGCTACTTCATTACCAGCCTACCGCTGCTGCCATAATCGGAAAGAGAACAGCAGGCTAACGTTGCCGTGGTGCTTCCTGAACCGAGCCCCCCTCACTCCCATTCCAGCTTCTTTAATTAGCTGCTGGATGTTGGCTTTTATTGACCTAAACATCCCTAAACCTTATTCCTCCACACCCCTTGCTAGCTCATTAAGCCTCACAAGAGGAAATGTAAAAGCATACAGTCCCCATAGAGCACACCTCCACATTGCGCACACTGAGTTGATGGTTTAGAGACGAATAAATATGACAGAGGTGCTTCAAAAGTCTTTAGATAATTAGTTATCATGTCTGTCTGTCTCTCTCTTGTGCCTTTCTATATGACTTATTTCTTCTCCTTGAACTTGGGCAAGTGATTTGCGTCTATTACTGTCTTTTGTCTCTTTTTGAATCGATTCAGTTAAAAAATCCTGATTTATTTTGGAAACATGAAGCTGAGATTTTGGGCTGGTTGTTTGTGAACAATGTTTTTGCTCTGGCAAAATTTGTGGAAAAGGCCTGGTATCTGCGGCAAAGTATTTTGTATCCCACATGATAAACTTTTCTTTTAATTTTTTTTATTTTTTTATTTTTCTCTTCATATGTGTCCATATTTTCATAGGTTTTACTATGTTATGCTTTGTTCTGTATTTTGCCACGTGGCCATTGTACATTGTACATTATTCTGATAAAGTGTCTAATAAGCCCATGAGGGCTGGGCACCAATGGTGTTTGACACTTAAATAAACAGTCTATCTATCTATCTATCTATCTATCTGTCATATACCGTAATTTGAAAGCAAAAGATGCCCAAAAACAGCAGTTAAGGTTAGAAAAATGCCTATGAATAAAGTCAATCAATCAATCAATGTTTGGTGAGAATGTTTAGTTACCAATCCTTAATATCTCCGCAAAAGCTCACATTTTAATGCTTTTTAAAAGATAGAATGAGGTAACAGTGTTTAATAAAATTTAGCATGCTGTCATTTTGCCCTAAAATGACAGCATGAGTTGTTTGTTCACGGTTGTTTAATATCAAAGCAGAAAGTAAGGTGATGTAAGCATCTCATTTTCTTCCAACAATAAATATTTTTTTGTTTTTGTGTTTTGTTTTAACTGAAACTGATCCCTAACCTTTACCAAGTACAAACCAAACTCAAAAAAACAAAACAAAAGACGTGTTGTGTAAAACATATGTAAAAACATACTGATTTGCAAATATTCAGTTGAATACAATACAAAGATGAGATATTTCATGTTCAGACTGATTAACTTTATAGTTTTTTGTAAATATACACTTACTCTGAATGCCAGCAACATGTTCCAAAAAAGTTGGGACAGGAGCATGTTTACCAGTATACCACCTTCTCTTTTAACAATACTCAGTAAGCGTTTGGGGACTAAGGACACTAATTGAGGAAGTTTAGAAAGCAAAATTCTTTCCCATTCTTGCTTGATATATGACTTCAGGTGCTAAACAGTCCAGGGTTTTCATTGTTGTATTTTGCACTTCATAATGAACCACACATTTTCAGCAGCAGTTGATATATGGCTTTTCGTTTGGCACGTAGACGCAGCATCAAAGTATGTTGACCACCGTTTTTCCAAAGTGTTCCTGAGCTCATGTAGTAATATCCTTTGGACAAGAAACCCAAGTAATCAAAGGTCACTAACATTTTATGTTGGTTTTGGGCTTGCCCTTTGCGTGCAGAGAATTCCTCTTCCAGTCTGATATGATGCTTCACCATCTTTGTACAGGAGCCCAGAATGGACAAAGTAAACACTGATTCTAGGTATGGCCTTACACGTTTCTGGACTTTGAAGGCTATACATCATAGTTTTTTCTACAAGCTTGGCCAACGAGTTGGTTGCAACCTGCTATTTCACCATTAGATCCCAGTAAATCCTATCCTTTAAACTGATAAACCTGTATTTTCCTTTATATAGTGCTGGTTTATTTTCAAATGTAAGCTATGCATATCTTGATAGTGTGGAATTCCCAGAGCTGGCGCAATGAGACTCTGTTTCCCCAATTTAACCAGTTCAGTATTTTACGTACAGTATGACCTGTAGTGGAGCCCCACATGGTCACCTATTTAGGAAATAAAGCAATATCAAAATCATGTTTCCAAAAGAACCGGTCACCATTCATCAACAAGGAGCCATGCAAAAAGATATGTTTTGCCACTTCTCTCTCTGTGGAGAGATGGTGTTGTATATTGCACAGCTTGTAAAGCCCTTTTGAGGAAACATGGTGATTTTGGGCTGTATAAAAAAAAATTTGACTTGACTTTGTTATTCAAATGAGTGTGCAGCATGAATGGCCCCACACTTGTGTACCTTTGCTGAGACCCGTCAAATTTACCACAACTTGACCAGAGAACTGAAGTTTCGAGCTGCGCAGCCATCATCAAAGAAAAGGAATGCATAAACTACACAGGAGGGACATCTGTTTCCAAATCAGAAAGCATTAGCTTACCACTCAGCTATCTTGCATCCAATATACTGTTCCTGTCTTTCTTGTTTTTATATGAGGGGCTGTAAACAGGCAGATTGCCTCTGGCTTTACAACTGCCCTCCCTCTGCCTCATTTAGTGACTTCCTCTCGGGGTGGCAGTAAAAAGGGCTTTATTCCTCATTATTCCTCTGGTTTGTTGTAGCTCCAGACAGCAGGATCAAGTTGAGGTCAGCCAGGTTCTTGTTTGCATGTGACGGGATGTTAGCGTGTACCGTGTCTGCCGCTGCTCCAGACCTCTTCATGCAGATTTTACACAGATATCGGCTGATTAGAGAGACTGCATGCTGAGCTGCTTTGATGTTCATTTCAAAGGTGAAAAGTATAGAACATTTAGACCATGAACAATGGGAGTGTCTTCGCCAGGACGTCGTTTTATGAAGCTGTAAGCTGAGACGTCAAATAGAGTTTATGTCGATGAGGTCAGTGCAGTGCTGCTGGGAATCATGACTGTTGAAATCCAACTAAGATAAGTAAATCCACATTTATCTGTAACATATGTATGTACAGTGTGTAAAGGTGCAGCACACTGCAATGTTAAAGTCTACATAAAATGGAAAGCAGAGTGCTATTTTATTCTGCATGAAGGCAGTTGGGGAGAGACTTGTTGCAGTAGCCAATAGTGCTGAATGAGTGCTAACACTATGCCCCCCAGCCATGCAGCTACAGCGTTCCATTAACCCCACTGACTCTTCTCGGGTGAACACAGTGAGTCTAAGACTGAACATGTCCTCTGAGACCAGCAGCGGTTTGATGACAGGGAATACAGTACAAAGGTGGTTTTGTTGCCGGGTTTGGCTTCTGGCACCCTGGCGCTAAGTCAACTAACTAACCAGGCTAATGACAGTTAGTGTTTGGTTACTTTAGCAGCAAGTAATGCTATCTGTGAATCAGTAAAATATGTAAATGACCTTGGTACCTGTCTGTCTCGGAGGCTGTGTTCAAGCCTGGTCAGGCTGTGTTCACTGGGAGGCTGCTGAGCCCGGTTCTGCTGCCTGCTAACGACAGCTAAGTTGAGGCTGAATACCTGGAGGACATCAGAGGAAAAACCACACAGCATTTTTTTTCTTTAAAATGTGATCCAGTTTCACCCAAATCAGTGAATCAAGGCATTAAGTTGCTCTTTTGTACAGTAACACTAATCTGCGAATACAGACCCGCAGCACATTGAATGTGCCATGTGGTTAACGTTAGCTAAGGATAGAAAACATGCTTGGAGTTTGATATGAAAATACAAAGAAATGTTTGTTTGTTTGTTTTTTGGCATATGTTGATAAATACTTGCACAATATGCCTGGGATGTGATCCAAAAGGGTAAAAAGGATTTTTTTTTCATTTCATCTTGACTTAAAAAAAAAAAACATTTACTTTACTGTATAAAACAGTCTTCAATGGAGAAATACAGCCTGAGTGCATTCACAGAAAACTAAAAATTAAGAACAACTTCAACAACACACACATATGCACACAGAGGTTGACTATTCCTCATCTGTCGCCCAAGTGTGCCACATCACACCTCAGTGCTGAGCTTGAGGTTTCTGGTGGCGTTCCTCACATGGTTCCACACCGCTTCCTCTCCTGCAGGGTCGCAGCGGGGTCGTCACATCACAGATGTACACCAAAAGACACGCCAAAGTCGTTGAGTACAGATGACACTGCTGCCCGACTCTTGTCCCCACCCCCTGAATCATCACTACAGTTAGTACAGCACTGTTCAACTTTTTCAAGCACTCTTCATGCATCCATATTTAGACACATACAAGCATTCTCTGCTGTATTTGCTCACTTAAGTGCACAATCGGTCTGTAAGTATGAATAATAACAGCACTCTGACTGCATGTAATTGAACAACAAGTAAACACCTTCCACAAATAACTCAAGCACCGCTTAGGCCAACTTTTAAAAGAGCAATATGTGACCACTGCCCATCCAAACATGAGTACAACAGTCCAAATAGGGAGTTGGAGCCATAGACTGTATATTAAATAGTTTGAAACTTTAGGATCCCTGTCATCTTTTCAAATAGTTTTAGTTACAGAATTCTGCTTTTTCTTGGCCAAGTGTCAACTGACAGTGTGCTCATCCCAAAGACGTGAACACACTGTTGACACCTGAGTCAAATTCATGTTTTGTCCTTGTGACAAAAGCGTTCAGAATGGACCATCAAAAGACTAGAGGAGGCATAAAGAGACAGCTCACACGTGATGATGGTGGGAGTGCACGCAAAATGTTTGTCAGAGCCAGGAACCATTCAGACTCGCTTTGGCTGAGATCCAAAGAACTTCAGTATCCTGTTTCTCTGTGTGTGACAGAGTGTGTGCGAGTGTACACCGCTTGTTTGTGTGCATGCATGTCCGTAAGGTAACGCTCTGTATGATCTGCGGTTGGGGCTGTTGTGTTCATTTTCACTTTGTTTCACAGTGTGGGCTTTCTGGAGCCATTCAAGAGGATGGAGCCATGAAGAGCTGCTTGACTTGCACCTTTTTATGTGTGGGTGTTTTATTTATTTATTTTTCCTCTGCCAAAGTGAATGTGAACAAAAGTACATATTAATGCAACATAAAAGTAGTACTGTTTGAGTTTGCAGGAACAGGAGGTGCAAAAAGAGCAGGAAATATGGTTTGTGAGTGTGGAAATTAAGGGGATAAGACGATCTCCACATTTATCAACCTTTTGGATGTGGAAACATGCCAGTTTAGCGTGGATGGAGGACTAAAATGGAGGTGAAAAGATAGGTTTTCAGCATGGACGGGAGGGAACAGGAATGTGTGTTGCACTCATCAACACCTCTGCTCTCTGCCCGCACCGTGAACCTCAGATCTGTGTGATATGGCAGCTGGCAGACCTCTCAGCAGCACGTCACCAACCCGTCCACCTGCACTCCACACATTCTTCTGCCCTGAACCTCCTCTTCTTTTTCAACCTCCACACAGCCTGGACTTCACAGCCTGTTTGTGCACAAGCAGAAAAATAATGAATTCACTTGAATGAACTGTACATATACTGCATATACAGGATATCACTGGTCATGGTGCAATCCTGACAGCTTCTTGCTGCTGCTGTAATTGTTTCAGCTCACCTGGACCCACTGGTGGAAAAGTACTGAGATCTTATTCCTAAGTCAAAGTTGCAAAACCAAAGTGAAATACATTATTATAAGTAAAAGTTCTGCATTTCAAATTTTACTCAAGAAAAAATGTACTGGCATCAAAATATACTTAAAGAAGCAATATGTTACAACAATTAGTACAGTCCAAATAGTGAGTTGGAGAAATTAGAAAGGTTGAAATACTGTTTATACAGACTATGGTTGAAGCGAGTTGTTTACTCCCACCCCCTCCTCCCCAGACTCAAGGAAGCTCAGGCAGGCTGCAGGAACACTGCAGGAGCGCAAGATGAGCACAAACATTATAATTTGACAACAACAAGCAACAATGGGTCCTGCACTATAAGTTGATCATCTAAATAACTCTCAGTTGTCTGTCAATGTAAGGCCTGTTATCCTGAAAACAAAAGCCCACTGCTGCAAAAATTCACTCTCTAGAGTTGGTGTTGTTCAGTGACTGCCTGTCTCCTGTCTGCCAGACTCCGCTAACAATTTGCTCAAAATTGCAAACTTCTGCTCCTTCTTAGAGACCGTAACTGTTTCCTTATGATTTATGAACAGATACTTACTCATTCAGCAAACATTCACGTGAAATAGGTAAACATAAACAGTTATTCCAGCGTGAAATAGACATTTTAAAGGAGGACACTGTGGCTGTAGCATGGATGATTATATTTTGCAGCTGAATCTAGAAAGTAATGTGTAACTAAAGTTATCAAATAAATGTAGAGGATTAAAAAGTATAATATTTGCCTCTGAAATGTAGCAGAGTAGAAGTAAAAAGTATCAGGAAATGGAAATATTCAAGTAAGAATATCTTTTCTTGGTCAGTATCACAGCACTGAGGAATTTATTGCTTCAGTTGACTGCATTCACCATCAAGCCTTGGAGATTAATTTCTTGAGAAAAATTAAAACATCAACCATTTGGTAATTATTAATAATTCCACTTGTACCATGCCTACAGAAAAATGCTTCATTTAAATTGTATATTAGTACGCCTCTAAAGTTTAACCACCATTTAAAATCAGTGTGCAAGGTATATAAAAATTATATGTAACATAGCAAAAACACATTTCATGCTACAAAACCACTTGACTCACTGATAAAATGAAACAAACTGAGTTTAAACGTGGCCTCTTTTTTCCTTTTGTTAGTAGTTACCACATAACCACAACACTGCACATGTAATATGTCCTGACATATAGAAACTCCAACAGCCATTTTTTTCTTACATCAGAACACCTTTATTAACTTTATTTCTTACTTAGTACAAATTGCCTGGAAACTACTCAAAACACGGCCTATCAAAGGCTGATTCAAGACAGTTCTTGAAAGTTGATTTGTAAATTGAAAGTTATTTAATTTGTTCATGAGGGCAATTCACTTTGCATAGAACTGAACACAATAAGCATAATTCAGATCTGGGGTGAAAGATAGAAACTACTTAAAACAGTTAAGTGATCTTTCCAATCATTTAGTGACAATGCAGAAAATAAGTTATGAAATAACATTTTCCCAGTGTTATAACAGTACTGATAGTTATGACTGTAGGTCTTATATCAGAAATATAATCAAAGAACCAACAGTGACATGACCATGTTTTGTAATGGTGCACTGCAAAGAATGAAAAGTACATCGAGTATAACCTTGGCCTTGGTTTGCTGGGTGCCGGTTGTCTGTTTTGACACGCTTTCACAACATTAATCTAACTCCTCCATGTGTTACACAACGGGGAGGCTACGGCCTGTGGCTAATCTGGGTAAGAATGTAGACAGATGTATTAACAGCAGGAGTGAATGTACTTGCTGTCATGATATACAAACTCTAAACAAGCACAGAGGTTATGCCGAGTTTATTCAGTCACATGCAGCCATCGAGCGTGGTTGAACGGAGTCAGTGACATAAGGTTTTTTGATTAAGAGACTGGGTGTGACCATGTAAGTGATCCAGCCACATGTCACACAAATAACTCAGACAGGACGGATTAATAATTCTGCTGCGGTTTCAAGATGGTGTCATGAGCCAAGAGGTCACCCTCAAGTCAGCCAAATATCATAGCCTGGTGGGGATCATGCCTGCATGTGCACACGTGTATGCACGTTCATGAGTGTGTGTGTGAATCATCAACTTGTCCGCAGCTAATCTAGAATACTACTGGTCCATCAACCTAATTTTCTGTGCACATTCATGAGTCCATGTTGAAGGGCCTCTGTGATTCATTATTTTTGGGAAAAAAACAACAGCCATGTCTTCAAGTCATCCCGTTCTTTTGAATGCGATATCTCAAGAATCCCTTGAGGGAATTTTTTCAAACTTGGTGCATAGGTCCACTTGGACTCAAGCCACACTGTTGCACTGGGTGACCTCATCATCTGATTAGATTTCTAATGTCTGCATTCTACTGAGTGACCTCTTCTAGTCTATTTTGTAAGCATTCTTTACTTCTTTTTCAAACTCAAACTGCAGATTTGATTCAGGATACTGAATACATGTGCTGTTTTTTTGCTGTCAAGACACACAAATGTCTGTCCTGAGTTCTATGATTATCAGAGTGAAATGAAATGTATTTTCACAAGGTCACTGCAATGCTAACATTTACTAGGAAAGGCAGTAAAGGCTGCATAGTACAACTCTTTGCTTTGTTAGTTGAATAGCCTCATAAAAAGTTTATCTAACAGCCTATTCTCTGCGATCATGAGATCATAAAGCCTCATTACAGCAAACGTACATTTTTCTAAGCTATTAAAAGAATTCATTTGACTCTTGACTTCTCCTCAGAGTCTGTCAACATACGAACAACTGCGCTATCGCTTCAACAGAGATGCAGCAAAAGGCATCTCAGTCTGAATTCTGTGTTAAAGTTGCACTAGAATCATTTTGAAAAATTAACTCACCTCTATCAGCAATGAAACTCAATTGCACCTTACTGTCCTCAGTCTGTCTGTGTTGCAGTTCCCTCGCCATCTTCGTCTGATGTAGTTTACTTTGGTTTTGCTGTTTCAGAGTGATTTAAGTATTTCATATACTGTGTATGCTTTTCATGTCCATGCTTCTGCTTTGCATGTGTCATTAATTTCTAACAATACAGCACAATGTTGTCTACAGTTGAAAGTGTGCACACATATGTATATCTGAACAAAACCCAGTTGATGAATGTACTTTTGACTTGCTTGTTATAGCTAATAAGACAAAACATTTAAATCAGACAATTTTGCAGCTGTTGGAGGCTATATTATAGGCAGCAGTGTTCACCTGCTTCCAGTTTAGCACCAAACTGACCCAAACCACCTCTTAAAATAAATAAAACTCTATACTGAATTCTCAGAGTTGAACCTTATGTCTTCTCTTCTAATTACCAAGGAAACAAGAGTTTCTTCAAGAATAAGCTGAGGACCACTGGTCATGCATGTGCCAATTAAACACTATTTACTTAAATCCCTCTAAGAGGGAGCATTTATAATCCTGTCACATAAACTAAAATAGACCAGACTCTATTCACTCCTCTCTTTATCTGCCCATCTCCCCATCTGATTCTTTCTTTCTATCAACTCAAAAGCTGACCTCTTTAACCCCACGGTGACCTTTGCTGCCCCCACCAGTGGCAGACTGAATGAACCACAGGAAAAACGCCGCCTCACAGCCTGCAGGAAGCCCCTGACCTTTAACCCCACCTCCTCCCTTTAGGGTTTTTTGTTTTTTTTCGCACTGGGAGGTGACGCTTTTCCACACCATTTGACCTGGTACTCTCATCAGCACTCTTCAAATACAAGACCTGTGGCAGCAGTGCCGTCATTACACCACAACTATTTCACAGGTCAGCATGCTGTCTGTTTCATCAGTGTAACTTGCCATATTCTTTTCCAAATATACCCTTAATTGCGAGTGGTTATATTGCAAATTAGAGTTTTTTGGTGGAGCAGCAGTACTACAGATGATATATGTGATGTTAGATCTGAACATTTGACTCCCTGGATTGCTTTTATAAGTCAGTTTAACCACAGATTCAAGGGTTTGTGGTGAAATTCAACAGAGAGATGTGTAGAGCTGCCACTAACAGTTATTTTAAATTGATGAACTGTTTATCAATAAAAATACTGGGATGTGATCACACTTTTCAAAGCTCAAGCTGGTGTCTTTAAAGTGCTGGTTTGTCCAACTTTGACTTTTGAATTTGAGTTTTCTTAAAAAAAAATAAAAATCAGGCACAAAAAAAAGCACTTGGCTGTCATAAAACATTTTTTTTCTAGCACAGGACTGAGTGTAATGAAATTAGCAGCCATGTCTTATCTGGTGGTGGCATCCTTGAACAAAGTGTGAAGTGCAATTTCTTTCTAAAAACTAATTTTTAAAAGGTTAAAATGTCAAACTGAATGGACATTGCAAGTTGATGTGTTTGCATCTATTTCTGTTGTGCTTGTGGTTAGTAACATGTGACATATCCACCCATGACAACAAGTCTACACTTGTGGTGAATGCTACTTGAACATAACATACTGACAAGGATATTTATGTACACAGTACAAGCAGGTAGGTGTGGTCAGGTCACCCTCTGGCCCTACAGCCTTGATTGCTGGAAGAGCAACAGAGGCGGTTTCAGTATCTCCTTTAAAGATTATTGCTCTTGAGCACACACAAACTAACCTCTGACCTTACAGGTTACCAGATGTTCTTTCTGTGGGGCCCTGGCACACCGAGCTAGCTTCAAACAGCTAGTGCCTCTACCAAGTACCCAAGTTGATCCACCACAAGGTTCGATTTGTCCTGTCAGATGCGGGAAAAAAAATCTAAATTAATTTTTTGTAGGGTATACATTATATATAATATGTAAGATCCCTAATTATTATTTATTTTTAATAATCTGAGCATAGTGGGCAGACATTTTCTTCAGTATGTCAGTAAGTTAAGGGAGATATAGATTCTGTTGCTCGGGGTCTCTCACATTAAAACAATAACAAAAGACGTAGTTTGAAGTGTGATCATCAGTGGGAGTTATCTTTATTTTTAAACACCACCATAGCTGATGAAAATCTATCTGATGTGATTCAACCAGACAACTTTTTCATGGATGAGGTAATATTAAAGTTTTAGCCAACTTCCTTCCTCACTCTCTGACGTATCCGACGAATCCTGTGTTTTCCATGTAGTTTAAGCAACTACAACTGCATAGATCAATGGATGAAATGAGTTGTTTTGCTTTACATATTCTGTTAAAGGCTGCACTGATAAACCTGCACATCTAATGGCCTACATGCACATATATTTGGCCCACGCACTATACCACCAAAACTAACTAGCCAACTATCTTCATCCTACTGTGAATATGGTGTTGTAGCTGCTCTCAGAAGTTTTTGCTTTGATTTAACCTGGTGTTGTCTGCCCGTAGTCCTTTGCTTGTGAAGGAAAAAAGCGAAGAAGAAACCACAATGGTTGAAATTGTGGAATGGGTAGACTAAACAACCAGCCTCATTTTTTTCTTTGACTCTCTGCGAATTTGTCATGCTTGAATGTTTTAACGGACACTGACGAGGGTTGACTAGTGCCAACTGTGCCAGACAGACAACAAAAGCTACAGACGAGGGTCAAAGATTCTCAACGGCAGTTGACGATCGGCAGTTGCCTTGACTTGTAAGGTCGATAATGGCAAAGCATCTTGTTATCTTTTCATTTACAAATGCCCCCTTCACTCCCCGAAAACCTCCTTCAATCTAAGTCAGTTTCTCTCTCATTGTGATTTAACTTTCTCTCACAGTTGTAAATGCAAAAACAGCAGCAGAAAGAAAAGGAACCCAGCCAGGGAGGATGGAAGGAGAAGGAGGAAGGAATGGAAAAACAGGGATTACTGCCCTGCATTGTCCTGCTACTAATCCCTCCTCTGCTCCACACAAAAAACATTTGACACCTTTCAGTGGCTCAGCCCAACACTTCCAGTTACTCCCACACACTCAGGGTTACACAAACTCACACACATTCACAGGCTCACAGATTCAACGTGTTTCCTCACTCTGTCAACTCTGCTTGTCAGACAGCATGAAATCTGCCCCTCACTGGAGGTAGGGGCTCTCGTCTGTCACACCCCCACTTCTCCTTCCTCCTCGCTTTCATCCATTCTCCATGGCCCCGCCCTCCTTTGGGGCCCCATAAGGCCTTTGTGCAGACCGATGACCTGTGGCTAGCCTGGAAGTAGGGTTATACAGAGTGCACCACACTCACTGATGCAGGATTTTAAGGGGTTTTATGAAGAGGAACATTCAAATGTTCTGTTAAGAGTCCTGTGTGAATAACCAGCCCATAACCTTCAAATCATTCCTAATTTAAAAACCACATAATCCATTTCACAGACAAAATATTCAGAACTTTTACTTCAGTGAAAGTTAAGATATCACAATGAAAAAAAAATCATGTGATGTAAAAAAATAAACAAAAAAAATTATTCATTCTGTATCTTATTCCTCTGTGCCATAGAGCTCCATTGTTTTACAGAAACTATTAAAAACACATAAATGAGCCACACTGTTTCACTGGGTGACATAAGAGCTTGATTATACACCAAAACTGACCCGTACACAGACAGCTGCAGGCACCAGTACTTTCTGGAGTCTTGGATGAAAAGGTCCGTGTGGTCACAACAAAGTGGGGTTACGCTGATCCAACTAGTTTGGCCGGAGTTACAGTTAAAAAACAAAAAACGTTTTTTTTGTACTTGGTGAGTAAAAATACATAATAAAAGTGTTTTCACTTTTGAGGGTAATGTTTATTTGTTGGAGACTGTAAATGCATCATCATCTGTTAGACTGAGTATCAGTGAGGCCTATCTTTGGTGTTAGCCAGGGGATAGTTGACAGAGCGAGGGAAGGGACGAAAGTAATATGCTGTCACTTTTCACTCGCAATATTCATTTGCTCAAAAGCTAGAAATTCCCGGGGTTAGGGTGGAGAAAAACAGTCTCACCAGTCCGGATGTGTATGCTCGAGCGTGTCAGGCTGTTTTATGTGAGAGATAGTTTGTAAGAGGTGATTATGAAATTGATTGAGTTTGACGCATTGGACCAATTTCCTACAATTGTGACATTTAACATGAGAAATTGATGTGGGAGTGTCGTGGTAATTAATGAGCAGAAATACCAAGTGCTTCCTCGTTTTGTGGTTGATTTATACAACTGTTACTTTCATCCTGCACATGTGCAACTTTTGACCTGACTGAGAGGGTTAAAAGTAACAATGCACAATATCAGATTACAGTCTGATTGCATCGGCTCATTTATCCAAAATTAGAAAAAAAAAAAAGAAAAAAAAAGGTTGGTATTGGTAGAGGACATTTTTATGTTTTTCACCATGAAATATGTTCACTCTAAATAAATGCATCTCTGTGCAAAGAGGGAAATGAAAAGAAAAATACTTTCAACCCTGCTCTTCCCCTAACTCAGAGATAAATGGACTATTCAACTGTATTAAATGCACAGTACTTCTTTTGTGCTATGGGTTTAATGTTGCTTTCTTTACACATTATTGTGCACACTTTCACATTATATTTGTGGTTTCACAAAGAAATGATTTGAAGTTAATGTGATTTTGTGTTTCATAGCACAAACTCAAACAAATTATGATACTGTTTGGAAGAAAACTGATAATGTGCCGACCCAACAAAAGTCCTGTTATATTTCACATACATAATACTCTTTTTAAAGATATTTTTGACATTTTTGTTGGCTTGGATGAATTTAAATGTTTTGACAAAGCACTATGAGGTTCCTGACCCTTCTTCACACTCTATAATTAACATGATCCTGCTTTTCTCACGTCTTCCTCATTGGGTGGGGTGACTTTGCAGGTGAGGTGTGAGCTCGGTGACCTTTTGACTCACACACTTTCCCCCTCCTTCTCATTTGGAAAGAATTTATTTTCAGTTCCTTATTTCCTTTTCATTGCCCCTTTTTCCAGTGGTCCCGCCCCCCCTTGATGCCCCCTCCTGGGGCAGTTAAAGTGCAGCTGTCGCTCTCAGCTCTCTATTATCCAGCCCGAGGGGCTGAGCAGGGCAGGGGCAGAGGAGGAAAGGAGTGGGGGGAAAAAAGAAAGGAAAGTATGGGATGATATTTTAGCATTTCTGGGAAGCCGTGGGTGTAGCCATGGATTACTTGAACAGGTGTTACCCCAGCTTCTTTCCTGCCCTACTCTCCTACACTTCCTTAAAAAATGCCAGAAACCTTCACATTTACTGTGAAAAAGTAAGAAAAAGTCACCATGCTTGCTGGGTTGAACAGTACATCAGTCCTTTTGTACAGCATCAATATCATTCCTTACCTGCAGTGACATTAATAAAAGTATTTTTTTTACCTGAGTTTGCATGAAGTTTGGAAGATTTCACATTGAAAAGGAATTTAAAATCAACCACAAAGAAATTAACTATACATTATCTATTTCTCTTGGGCTCAAAACTGTCATTTGTGACCATTTAAATAACAGATATTGATGAAAAATAATTTTTTTTGTGTGTTTCTTAAATGACCAGCACTGTAGTTGATTTACTTAGACAAAACAATCCTTTAACAGCATAAGAAATAAAGTGCCTAAATAATTTATACATACTTCTTGTGTATTGTTCATCAGTGCATTATCACTTTGATGTTGATAGCAGTTTCAGAAAAAAAGTTTAAAAGCTCTCCTCAAAGTTCTGGTCTGCCCTGAGTTACAACCCACTCTTTAAAAACCCCATGGGCGCTTGAACTTCCTGGGAAAGAGTGCATCTTCAAGTGTTGTAGGTGTAACCAGAACAAAACAACACAAATTTTAAGTTTTAAACCACACTGCCTTTCTCTCCACATCTCAGTGGTTTGCCTTGTATCCAACTACATTATGTTTCAACCAAAATGATGTCACATTGTGGAACCAGTCATATCAATTCATAGAATATTATGGAGCACTTCTTCAGGGTCATGTTATAGCCCTCCCCAAAGCAAGAAATCTACACTATTTGGCAACAGATGGCAAAATAATGTGACTGTTTGGATCATACTGAGCATATAAGTGAACAGTGGAGATGTGGGAAATGCTGCAAGTGGTTTTAGAAGCGTCCTTGTATGTTTTGGTACTTTTTCTTTTCTGAAAACTTGTCAGCATTGGGCTCTGTTGGTGGATTCAGTAGTTTTCCTGCACAGGAAGAAGCTCCAAAGCTGGGTAGATATGTGTTTGGTCTGTCACTGAACTGAAACAAAGACATGAATCTGAATGTCTTGAATCTTAAAATTGAACACGATTCAAATGGCATAATTCTGAGTCAAATACAGCCCTACTACAACCCGTTTGATACTGAATAGATCGATTTTGGATGGATTATCACTTTAAAGACAAAAGAAGTACTGTATCCAGTCTTTTATTTCCTCTCTTATTAAAGAAAGGTGGTGACAGAAGGCTAATGTGGCTGATATTCACTCCACTAACCAGCTACTTTACCTTGACCAGGAGGAAACCACCATGTTAACTGATCTCTGTTTGGCCGTCAGTCTGTCGGCTCACCCGCCATCCTATCCATCTCACTCCTCAGGATCAATTTGGTCGAGTTGAACGCGGGGTCAAGGCAATTTAACACTCCTCCTGTATTGTAAAACAGGAGAGGAAGGGTCAGGGCCAGGCAGGTGGCGGTCAATTTTGCAAGGGCCGTCTGCATTCCTGTGGGGGGGCTGTGTTTGTGTGTGTGTGTGTGTGTGTGTGTGTGTGTGTGTGTGTGTGTGTGTGTGTGTGTGTGTGTGGGTGTGTGTGTGTGTGTGTGTTGGGGTTTGGAGGAGGGATGGATGACAGGAAGCAGAAGACTGCCACTGGTAAAGACGATCATAAAATGGATTGTTTTGTTTGTGTGTTTTTGTTTTTGTGTGTACTTCCTGTTGTGAGGACTGATGTGGGTTTAAGGCTTTGAGAGCGAGTTTTGTTTATTCTTATCTTCTTTGAAAAGATGTTTGGTGATTTAATTATCATAAGTCTGCTGATATTCATATTTTTCGTATTGCCGACAGACATACTAACAAGTACTGCTTGTGTTGCCTCATAGAGTTTATTTTTGCTATAGAGCTCCATTGTTGCCTTAAAACTATTTAAAACACATCAGTGAACCACACTAATGCACTTTGTGACATCTTCCTTCCTTACCATGAATAAGATCACTGTCCTTTATTTCAATCCCACATACACCTTCCTGCCACAGGAAATACTCTCCAGAGCACAAAATGTGTATTAATCCACAGCTGAAAAAAGTCCCCAATAAAAACACTTTTTTACTTCTGTTTGAGTAATGTTTGCTAGAAGAAACAGTGTCCAGTTGTTAGGGAAACTGTCAAGTTTACATATTACTGGGTAAAAATGTAAAGTTTACATATATTTGTGTAAAAAAGTATAAAGTTGATATATTTCTATGTTAAAAAACACGAACTGTATATATGTTTGTGTTAAAAATGTAAATATTATTTGCGCAAAAAGGGTTAAAAGTTAGATATTTTTGTAAAAAAGTGTAAAGTTTACATGTTTACATGTAAGTTTCAACAGATATTTTTAACACGTTTTCACAAATTTGGTCTTTTAGGAACTTTTCCTATAAGGCACAGTTATGGTTATATTGTTCTTAATTTATTTTCATAGGGTTAATGTAGAGTGAGTGGGTAAATAAATACTGCCCTGGCAGTGTGGTGCAGGACCTGATGTGAAGTGGAGGGTTCTTCAATCATCCCAAAGGGATTTATTTCACAGTTATAACCTGCTCACTGCCTATTACATGGTGACTTATTAAAAAAACAAAACAATTTTGACACAAAATAATAATAAAAAATATATATATGTAAAAAAAAGATTACATTGCTCCTTCTGGGTTCTCAGTGGGAAATTGCAAGTGGAACACCCTCTGAAGTCAGATTTCTGACTTAGAAAATCAGAGGAACCTCAACAACCCTGACCTCAAAATCCGGGATGGCTGGTCTGCACATCAACAGTAGTCAAAATTGTTTATTAGCACGTCTGTCTTTTTTGTCTCATTAAATCAGTCGTACACACAGTACCGTCCAAAGTCTAACTGAGGACATGTTGCTATGGAGTTTGTATGCTCAAAATACCAGGAAATGCCTTGTTATCAAGCACAGAAGTTTGAATAGGTTCAGCTATTCAGAGTAACAAACCTTTGTAGGTTTAAAAGCTGCACTACAAATGTGTGCATCACTGTGTGCATGTGATTATGTGTCCACAATGTGTGTGTGTATATAAGTATGTTTGTGGGTGCGTGTGTGTGTAATTTGGTCAGTAAATGTTAGTCATTACTGTTGGTCTCTAGGAACAGAGAAGGAAGGAAGTAATGCAGCAGCCAGCCTTCTAGGGTTTCATTGTAATCACCAGTGCAATTATGAGCAAGTCTGAACACACATGCTCACCCCACCAGTACCAAGCTGGATTATGGTTTAGTTTGTTGTCTGTTGTCGTGACAGTGGCTTTCCTCCTGTGTTTGCAATTTTCCTCCC
>JAJHUR010118471.1:685-13123 GCA_027495735.1 Lutjanus campechanus
CACACACACACACACACACACACACACACACACAGAGCAAAGATGGCCAAGCTTTAGTTACCTCCTGTCCAGATTATGTTCAACCTGATCCTTGTAAATGATCTCTAATTATGGTCCTAAGCATGCAGGTTGGGACTGTTTCTCCTCTCTCTGTGTGTGTGTGTGTGTGTGTGTGTGTGTGTGTGTGTTTGTGTGTGTGTCCGTGCATGTGAGGATTAGGATAGTGTGTGAGGGCTGTGCTGCCTGCCAGACGAGAGAGAGGGTGAATCAGCGAGTGCCTGAACAACCTGGCTTCAATCTCTGGCTTTCATTTAACTCGAAAAAGACAAAAGAGCCGGAGCGCTTTAGTTATTCAGCCAAGTTTAATATGTTGAACATCGGGCCTGTCTGGAGAGCAAACAGCAAGAACCAGGAGGAACCAGACTGAAGACTGAGCAGACAATGTACACAGAGAGGGTACAAAACACTGGCAGAATACCGAGAGCCTCATTTGGGGTTTAACTCCTTAGGAGAGTGTGGTGGTTCTCACAAGCACAACTCTTCTAATGGTACATTTTGAGCAGTTCATGAACTATCTTCACCTTTACCCAAAGCAGTTTCAGGGCTGAAAATAACCCCAGGGTAGCTGCTATTTTAAAACAAGTATCAATGCATCTTAATGCATCAGACTGGCAAACTTTTAAGCCAGCTAGTACCAGTCAGATCATATGCACCTGCAGTTGCTCACGTTTTGCAATCCTCACCAAAACTGAACAATTAGTTCAGCCGTAAGGAACCTACAGCTCGTACTACAAAACTGTTACAGGTGATCAGGTGAAGAACAAGTGATGTCTAGAACTGGGTTTTAAATTTCAGATGCATAAACAAAACAAAGATGTTTAAATTTCCATCTATTGTGATACGATTAAAAGCTCCCCAGCAGTCACTAAATGGACCTTGTGGTAAGACTGTTTTGCCAAATTAAAGGGACAGTTCACCCCAAAATCAAAAATACATAGTGTCCCCTGGCCTGCAATGCTATTTATCCATCTAGATTTTTCTGGTGTGAGACGCAGTTTTGCAAATATCAGCTGTAGAGACGTCTGCCTTCTCGTTCAAATGTTCAAATGTTCGACATTTTTGACTGAATGACTGAAATGATTAATCGATTATTAAAAATAGTTGGGAGCTAATTTTGTTTTGATCAACTAGTCGAGTTATCGACTAATCGTTTCAGCTCTAATGCTAACCTCTGAGCCACCTGTGCTGCCATAAATAAAGAAAAACTGGTTTAAACTTGAACTGCCAATATTAGTTATGCTAATAAAGATGACACATAATAAAAACACTATTTAAAGCATTAAAGGTTCACGTTCATTCACACGCGCTACAACTGAGACCTGAAAGCTCTCCTCCTTCGATGCCGTGCGTCTCGAGCCTCTCTACCTGTCCAGCCAGGTTTAATGACTCATGCTACACTTAACCCGTCCACTTCAGCCGCACACTTTATGGTCACCTGAAGTGCTCTTTACTCTGGAGTGGTCAGCAAACAGCTGTGAGCACCCTCGTCTCTTTTTACGGCCCCGATGATCCTCACAAGTAGCTCAAACAGCACGAACCGCTGTGTGAGTGTTTTGTAATGGGCATGTGAACATCCTTTGTGGACATTTCAACCAAAATATATCAAAGTATTATGTCATATGCAGACTTTGGGTACAAAACAGCTGCCAAAAAACCTCCCCATGTTTATTTTAAGTTGCATGGCATCCCTAATCATTGGGTTTAAAACAAGTGTCATAAACTGACTATGTGTAGTATACCGGTTCCAGCAACAAAACCTACATGTGAATGCCAGGGAGTATCCCTCAGCAGTAAAACACCCAGAAAAATCAAAGACGAAACTGCAAAGACTTTGGAAAATACCCACTTATTTTGGCTGGATCTAAAGGCTCACATTAAATTTGGCTGAACTTTGAAGACATTTTTGCACGGTGAGGACTGCAGAGAACACTTCAGGGTCAGTTTGGAGCGGACGAATGATTACAGTGACTGACAAAAGGGAAGATATGCTGTGGATTAGGTCACATGGAGCGTACAGACCGCAGACTTGCATGCAGTTACACTACAGCTGCTTGGGTGTCTGTGTTTGGGTGTGCACAATCCATGCAGTCATAAATTTTGGGCTGCATTGGGACAGTCAGTGGGGACCGTGCGGACAAACTCTGGGTAAATGACTAAATTTATGTTGTGGCAATGCGGATGTAGAGAGTATAATTTGGCTTTAACTTTTTGGGACTTCCTTTAAGCCTTTAATAAAATCACCAAGAACAGAATGTGATTTCAAAAACAAAAACTATACCCTCAGTGTACGATGCACCTCGCCTTGATCTCTCAGTTCTTCTGTGATTTACAGGGGGCAGAACAAAATGCCTCTGCCAACTGGACAGACCGAAAACCAATCCAAGCAACGAAAGGTGACGTAGCACTGAGTGACACATGCAAGTTAGGGCAATGCTTGGTCCATTTCAATCATAAAAAAGTCCATTAAAATGTGTTTCTAGAAACATTTGAGGTGGGAAATAATCAATAGAGACACAGAATCTTGATTGATATTTGATCAGCACTCTCTAGTTTGACAGTTTTATCTGAGTTTTGTGAGCCTGGTGCATTGTACTCGAAACGTGTGACAGTAGGATGGTAGGATTAGGGTCAGAATATCAGGGTAAGCCAATCAAAGTGAGTATGTGTGAATATCAAAAATCAAAAACTAACCCACAAAGGTAGCCACTGGACGCTGCACAAGTCGTCACTACACTACCAATCCTCCAAACCACTTGTTTTGTGACGATGCACATATGAAATTCACATCAGCATCGTTATTTTCAACTTGACGTCAGTGAGACCGGGACAAAAGACCATGTCAGTGAGCGGAAAGACTGTCCCCTTTCTTCCATCTTTGTTTCCACTTTTTTTCCCCCTTCCTTCTTTTCCACTATCATTCTTTCTCGCTTCCACTTGCTCACTCACACCTTTTTCATCATTTACATCGAATTTTCACAACATTCCAGCAACTGTCTCGATTCCTGCCATTTTCTTTCCCCCTTCCTGCCATTGTTTTCCCCCTCTCTTCCTATGATACATTCAAACTATGAATATGTTCGGCATGTCATCTGCTGTGTGCATATGAGCTCCGCAGGACATTCCTACGGGCTCAGACCATCCCTCTCCAAGCATATACTTTACTATGTAAAAATACACATTGACCGGCCTGTGTGTTTGGCTACAGACCACCAGGGCTCATATTTGCATTTGAAGCACATGTGTTCATAACACTCCCTGTTCACACTCAAATTACTGAGTCTCATGTGAAGGGAACATCTAAGAGGACGTCACAAAGGGTGTTGTGTCTCAGAACCTTTTGATCGTATACATGATACTTAGGAGGATTTTAAACATTTCTAATTAGTCCAACCATCACCTGAAAACAAGATTTTGTGGACATGTTTTAGTTAAATTCTAACTGCAGATTCAGGGAGCACGCAGGAAACTGAGCTGCTCAGACTTTACATAAATAAAGTGTTGAATTAAAATGGATGATCCACTGATAAAGGAACAAATTCAAGACAAAAAGAAAGCAGAACACATTTATTAATTAATTATTTGTTAAAATATCCTAAATCCCAACTGTGTGTTAAGCAAATGTGATAAGATATAAAAACACGACTTGCATCTCAGAAAATAATGAGCAGGGCTGCATCTTTGGAAGTGTGATGATTGACATTTGGCACATACAGGTATCATGTAACATGTTCTGTGACAAAACTGTACTCTCGAAAGCCCAATTACTGTAGGTACTAAATTGGTACATATATGGTGATATGGTAATGATTTCAACCTAAATGAACAGGACAATAACACCTAAAAAAGATGATATCTTGGTGTATCCGTCAATGCATATCACGTACAACAGAAGTAACAAGACGAATAATACGTAACAAAATGTCATAAAAGTAGTAAAAGACATAAGATGTAAAAGACGTCACAATGAGGCATGAGCTAAAAAAAGATGTAACATAACGTAAAAGACAAAAGGCAATAAAACGTAACAAGATGTAAAAGATACAAGAGGAAAAACAACATAAAAGAGTTAACAAGACGTAAAAGGCATCAAATATGTAACAAGATGTAACAAGACAAAAAAACTAAAAGAAAAACGACACAACAAGATTAAAAAAAAGACGTAACACACCATAAAGACTTAACAAGACAAAAAGACAAGGCAAAAAAAGATGTAATACGATAAAACAAGACAAAAAAGATGTAACAAGATGTAACATGAGGTGAAAGGCGTAACAAGACAAAACAGACAGAGAAGGAGACTCAACCATGAAGAAAATATGAGGTTCATTTAGCTTTGCACAGAAACAGCTGGTTCAAAATGTCCTTCAGAGGACGACTTTTTACTTGAGTACACTTCAGAGCCTGTACTTTTTCAGCATTTCTACTTTTACTAGTCTTTTTTTTCGCACAAGTATCTGTAATTCTACTTGAGTAAAGACTCAAGTGTACTTTTGACAGCGAGTTCACCAGACAGACTTGACCACACACTTCGTACTGCTCACGAATCCTTTAATCAACCTTGTTTGTCCGTGTGTGTTCTTGTTTATGCAGCACCGGGCGTACCAGATGGCATGCATGGTTCAATGCCTTACAGCTTGTTGCTGACTGCGAGCATTTAAAATGTAACTGAATCCAGAGGTTGTTTTGATGACAAGGGCAAAAATGAGAAAGGATTGTTTTTATGCACTTGGAAGCTTTCAGTGGCAGCGTCTTAGTAAGGCTTTAAGAGACAACGTAGTGTGGAAACATGTGTGACTGTGAGACGGAGAGTGAGAAATGAGGAGGAGAGCACCCAGAGGAATGAAAGTAGGAAGAAGAGATGAGAGGAAAGGCCAAAGGTCAAACAACACCCACTCCCCTTTGCTTTTTTCTCTTTTCCATTTCCCACTCGCTCCATCTCATTTTGAATCCTGCCTTTTGTAAAACTTTAACCCTTAAAAACATTCTCTCTATCTCAAACCAATCAACCAAAATTCTCTCAGGATCTTCGTCTTTCAAAGCATCAAATGCAAACTTTGGAGAGAAACATCTAAAGCCCTCGCTGTCTGTTTAGTTACGGCCTCACATCCTCCGCCGCGTCCACTTAAGGTCAGTCTCCGTTCCTGATAGAGACGCAGGCTTGATCTCAACTGACGCTAAGGACCTTAAAGTGTCACTCAGGATTTCACACCGCAGCCGAACAACTGCGGAGGAGCAGAGGCAGAAGAAGAGAGAGGGCAGAGGTGGGAGAGACAGAGAGAGGCCACGGATGGGATTTGAGACAGGAGGCGGGGTTTTCACTGAGCAACTTATCACTGGACCAACAAAGAGCTGTGCGGTCTGGGGACATACATTATAATGCAGATGTTCCGGAGGATGGATGGAGAAAGTTGTGTGTCTGCGCCGCGCAAGCTGGATACAGCATTTAAAACATCTCAACAAACACACGTCATGACTGGTAAAGACAGAAGTTCAAACTTGATGCGCAATTTAATAGACTCCTGTGGTTTTCATTGCCCCACAAAACACGGTTAAAGTAAACACACACACAGCTGGGAGGCTAATTGGCAACAAATGGCTTTTTTCTCGTGATCGAGTAAAACCTCTGAAACAACAAACATCCCGTCACACATGTTAAATTCACAGATTAACGCCTTCTTATCTGCAGTCGACTGAGTCAGCAACAAAACAGAGTTTAGCCACTTAAAAAATCAATTTAGAATATTTTCATTGTTTTACCTTGCCATCAGAAAGCCTTTTCTAATTGGAAACTGCACTTACATAAACCAAATAATGCTCTCTCCAAACCAACCAAATTCCATAGGCAAAATGAAGAATTTTACCTCGCAGAAAAGGGCGTTGCTGGTCCACCACTGCCATGATAAGTTTGTTTGTTTGTGTTATTGTGTGACTTCAGTGAATCTGAACCATCATTTTAAAACACAGAAGTCACACAATAACACAAGCAAACTAACAAATAGAGGCAGCAAGTAGACCAACATCTCCCGTGTTCTGTGAGGTAAAATTACTGATTTCACGCATGGAGTTTGGTTGGTGAGGAGAGAGCCATATTCGGTTTATTTGCCTTACATTACGGTGGTTCCCTGAGAGAAAAGGCCATCTGACAACAAGGTATAGCAGTGAAAATATTCTAAATATAGCATAGACTTAAACTGATATTGATTTTTTTTAGGTGGGACTTTGTTTTAAGTGGCAAAAAAAACCTTTTGTGGCTGACCCTGTCCACAGCTTCCCGTGCTGATGTTTCACTCTGTTTCTCCAAACTGGGGGCATGTCAACCAGCATCTACTGTAGCTACACTAACTATCGATCAGTACCTCATACAACCCCACTACAAATAATCCGAACTATCCCTTTAAATCCTCTGGTGAAGACTCTCTGTCATCGACACTGTGGACATCAGTGAGGAATGTGCAGTGTAGTTTTCAGCTGACAGCACCGGTGTTTAGCCTCTGTGGGAAAAGATGTCCACCCGCAAACTTACACCTCCCTATTTTCAGACACAAACACACCCTTGCACCCACCCTTGGGACACCGATGTGACCCGTCCTGCACACACCCTTGTCCTCCTTGTGTCCAAGTGTGACACACTAGCCTCATTCTCTGGATTTCTGCCCAGAGAAAATGCTCGCCACTGGACTCTCTGCATCCACACTGCAGCCACTCCCTTGTCAGTGGACACTGAAGCATAAGATTGAAAAACTATTGATTTGTTTTCTATATTAGACAGATTACTCCAAAGGGACCTGCAGCCCCGCCTTCCGCTCCGCAGGGCTGCAGTTCCTCGCATGTGAGTTGCTTAGGATGGGGGGCAGATGTCCTCTCCAGAGGACTGGGCTAGCAGGGTGGGAGGAGGAGGACGGAGGGGTCCATTGTCTCCAGCACCTCTAAACCAAAGAGTTTGCTCTAAACAGTAATTATTCCCCCCCTCTCCTCCCCTCCTTCTCTATCCCCATTTGTAGCCAGCCACCCCCCAACTGCTGCCCTCAAGGCTCTAATTTGGGTCACAGGCTGCAGAATGGCATCTCAACACCGAGTCAAACCTACACCCAGCAAGAGGACACTGACATGTGGACGCTTTAAGAGACATGAGATAGAAAACAAAAGCAGAATAGAGCAACCTTTCTCAAAAATTGGGACAAATCATGTCAAAAAGACAAGTTAAAAATGATTAATACCAACAATTCCGTCAGAAATTTGTCCGTCAGATGGAAAATCTGACAGGGTTGGCATCTGCATTTAACAAAAAAATTTATTCACTTGGAGGCTGGCGTGTTACAAGGTTTAATATCCAAGCATTTGATCTTTTAAAATATAGTTTCCCAGCATAATTAAAGAGTAAAAATCAAAACCACCTTAAAATACCAATTCTCAAGAATGAGTGAGAGTCAGCAGCCATGTGCAAAAAAACTAGATGCTTTCTGTCGAGAACTTTATTAGTCGATAATCAATTAGTTGTCGTCTATAAAATTAATTGCAAACTTATTTTGAAAATTGATTAATCCTCCTTTATGCCTGACAGTAAACTGAATATCTTTGGTTTGTGGACAAAACAAGACATTTGAAGACATCACCTGGGTTTTGGGAACATTTTTCACCATTTTCTAACATTTCGTATACCAAATAACTAATCAATTTGAGAAAATTATTTACAGATTAATTAATAAGGAAAATAATCGTTAGTTGCAGCCCTATTTGTGGTAAATTCAGTTAATAGAAAGTTTCCATTTGCAATTCCCGAGCAAATAAACAAAACATTCCTGCATTTAAAGCTACTACGAGGAGTTTTAACTTGTTATTAAACAGTCTCAATTTATCACTGATGCCTCTATATGACCTGCATAAGTTAATGAGACCATCAGCAAGAAGATTTGCTTTGTTGTTTGTTTGTTTCTACATAGTTGTTCTTCATGGCTGCCAACGGGTCAGATTCTCGGTAAAAATAGGTGACACAAGCCTGTGTTTATATTTTCATAGACGAAGTTAAAGTGAGTCATACATTAGTCAGTTAAAAAGAAGCAGAAGGATATTTTTATTTGGAATATTTTATTTTTGACCTTATATATTTTGAGGTTGTTCTGATGAAAACTCTGCTGCTTTTCTCCACAGCGCCCTCCAAAATCAACAAAATATCAAAGTTCCTTGACGTAGCTTTAAAATACATCTCTACCTACCAACAAAATAAACTTTATAACCACCATAATCGTTAAAACACGGCACAAAGCTGTGTACACCATCATCTCAGCATCATTAGGACTCTAACCCGCAACCTCCCCGAGAAAGCAAACACGGCCCATTCAACACCAGGGGTGTGAAAACAACCAGAGGACGCTGTTCATACAACTGTACTGCTGAGAGACGGACGCTGCAGAGACACTTCACACAGCGGTGTCAGCTGAGGAGAAAATATCACACACACACCGCACAAAAAGAGCCACTAAGACAAACACCCAAAACCATCAGTGACTAGTAAAAAGACCTTGTATTTAAAAGTTGCTGAGGGAGGTTTTGACCAGATGCCACTTGAAAAAGAAGCATTTTTTTGTGATGCCACACATGATTTCTTATTCTGATCTCTTCATTTCACCACACAGACTTCTAAAAACAGGAAATTATGCTACATAAATATGATTTAAACCTGTTTGACGGGGTCTGCAGACATGCAACACCTTCTAGTCCCACCACATCACAGGAGAAAAACTTGTGTGAGCGTCTTTAATTTGAGCATGCCGGGAGACATCACTGAATATATTTGAGAAGAGAAACATCTTACCGGTAGGCATTGTGGCTTGGCTCCCCTTCAACAGAAATTAGAGTAAATGAGGCTCAGTTTCTTTTTCACAAAAGTGAGGCGCAGGTTTAAACAGGACTTCCCCGAGCAGGTCACATATCCAGAGTATTCCAAACAGGAGTATTCCCAGCAGACGCCTGGACAAAAATCCCCTTAGATTTCCCAAATTCTCCCAGTCATTGTGAATCCTTTCTCCTGGGAGCAAACATGCAAGTCCGCTCCTCCAAAACACACACCGGAGCATACACTCCCTCTGAGGCTGTGAACACACACCAACACACACTCCTCCTCTCACTTTAGTTTGAGGATCTCCTCTGTCTGAATGTCTCTCTCCTGTGGCAACACATCCACTGCCCGCATGTGTGTGTGTGTGTCTAAAAGTGTTCATGTGTGTATTTGCATGTGTGTGTGTGTGTGTGTGTGTGTGTCAGAGTGAATGGCCTCTGCTCCCTCCCTGCTGGGTATTCCCCTCCCCCTGACTCCTCCTCCCTCTCTCCCGCAGCAAATTACAAGGAGCTGGGAGTTCCACATTAAGTGCCTCCTCTCCTTTTTCCTCTCCTTCTTTTATCTTTTTTCTCCACTCTTTCATTTCTTCCTCTTTTCCTCTCCTTCCAAAACTCAAACTTTTTTCTTGCTCAGTCCCACGAAGCTCGTATAGGGGCTGGCGACACCTTTTGTGTGTGTTCGTCTGCTGCACGCTCAGCAGGCAGCTGGACTGCCGCTGTTCGCGCACAGCTCCAGAGATCACACACGTACACACACACACTTTACAGAGAGGGTGGGAGAGGGGGTTATGGCTGATCAATAGGCCGGGAGCCAGCTCAAACAAAAGCTCCTCGTCCACTGCGAGACACTGCACCGCTCATTGTGTCCCAGATCAGAGAGAGGCTGGACTGAATGAGCGCACAAAATGTCAGAAGTGGGACCCAAGAAATACATGAACATCGGTGAACACAGATGAACTACACACACAGTTCACAACCTTTTTGGATTGTTCGTTATTGTTGGTTATCGCTAAACTGTTGAACTGTCTTTCTAACTCTTTCATTTAATAAAACACACAAAACCTCTCAGTGCATCTGTGTTTAAAGACCACCGATTTTAGAAATTAAGTTCAGTTTACTTGTCAGTTAAGAGTTGTATACATGGGTGATGAATGGGGTTGAATGGGGGTAAAAAATGTCGGCCTATAGGCCACTGTTAGATGGTGTGATGTGGAGAGCGATAGGAATTAATATTTTTCCCAAAAATGAGGCATTTTTTGTCCTGGAAGCACATTATTTGACTTTATTGAAGGAAAAGCCCCTTGAGGTGAATCACCTCGTTTTCAAGGGGGATCCAAAGCAACAATATTCAATATGCAGCAAATTATCCAGGGAAAATGTAATTGTTATAAGATAAAGTTTCCTACCAAACCACATTGGTCATATTTCAGGCAACACTACATGTCATGAGGAGAAATGTGGGTTCAAAACCTGGAGGCTTTACTGTTTTATCTGGTGGTATCAATAATTATTGAGGCAGAGGAACACAATTTCAACCTTAATCAACATTATAGTGATTATATTATAAACTGTATCGCATGCAGCTTGAACTTTGCTACAGCTCTGAGGATGAAGTGCCGAGTTTATTGCCTGTGATCCGTCGCTGTCTGACTGAACAATGTCATGGAAGTGATATTTTACAAATCTTTACATTATTAACAAATGAAATTCATTAAAACAAGTCATTTGGTGTTTTCACTGTCATATTAAGCTCAGACAGATTACATATAGTGCTCACATTCAGAGGCCACTGCTGCATGCAGATTCCAAACCTCAGTCCAGCGCCTCGTTTGAGCGCAGCAGACGCTTTGACATCAGGTTGTGTTTCTGCAGAAGTTAAAACTCTGTTTCATCTTTTTCTCTGCAGGCTGCTCAATTTTTTCTTTCTTTTTGGCATTGCTACAGCCTAAACAGACTATCCTCGTGTAAAAAGAATGAGATGCGGCATTTCTGCTGCAGCGCCTGATTCTGTCTGAATGATCTCAACCACTCCTGCTTTGATTTTGACCATTCTTTAATCTTAACACGTCTCCCAAGTCAACTTCATGGAAGTGCAGTACTAAATCTTTGGAGTAACCCCTTAGTGGCCTTAGTACAAGACGTCAAACAAGAACTTTGCCCATATAAAAGATGATTTACAACAGTAAATATTTGAGCAAAGACAAAAGATAAGAATCTGACCAAGCAGTCAGTGCCAACTTTCAATACTTCACAGTTTCCGATGATCAATTCTACAGGACATAAAAAAAAACTCAAGAATCAATATTTGATATCCTGCCCTTGGCAGCAGCTGCACATGTCTGCAGGTTGTGACCAGTTCAACTGAAGAGTTTGTTTTCCTTTTTCACTGTACAAAACATACATTTCATAAAAACTTTAAATATACAAGTTTTATTTATTCCAATGAAACCGAAATTTTCTGGTATTTATTTCCACTTCAGATCTAATAAACACGACTTCTTCTAACTTCAGGTCTTTTGATTTGTTGATGATGTGTTGAATGAATCTGCTGTGCAGACTCAGATCAACTTGGCAGAACAAGAAAGTTGCTGGTCCACCACTGCCTCAGTCAGTTTGTGTTGTTTGTGTTATTGTTTGACTTTGGTGAATCATAGCTATCCTTTGAAAATCTGCTGCCTTACTGCACATTTTTTTTCCAAGTACAACTGAATGAATCTAAACCTTATTTGATTTTAAATGTTTTGTTCTGTTTTACAAAGTTACCTCAATTTGTCTTTTCAAATTCAGTCAATTTAAAATGTAAGGCAGCCTGGACACATAACTTTTTTTTAAGTTAAAGCAAATAGTTTACTTTTAGTGTTTTAATTGAGTACTGTTCATTTCCTGAGGAACTGAAATTATGCAGAAATTTACAAGGAAAAAAAAGCAAAGCTTCGAGCAAAGTTTAAGAAAATAAACATAACTTTGTCATTTTGTTGTCCCTCAGATTCATCTTGTGACCCCTCATGGGTGTCACGATCCCCATGTTGAGCACCACTGCTCTGAAGTGTATATTGTCAGAAAGCAGTCATAGTTCAGGACAGGCCATGTGTCCCATAAGGAAGACACACGTGAGACAATGGGCCCTCAGTCTCAGGCACTAAAGCAAATGTGTTGACTATTAGTCGTCCCTCTTTAAAGACAGGGACTGGTCCCAGCAGCATGGGGCCCTGCTAACACCACCCCCTTCTCCCTCACCAACACAATAATAGAGACCCCCTGGACTACCCTCTCACACACACACACACACAGAGCAGACCCCAAGAAGCACGACCCCTCTCTCTAATGGTCTGAGGGTCCGTTGACCCACGAAGCCCTAAACCTCCACTCTGAATCTAAATACAGTCCCCCTGTCATCTCCACCCCTCACACACACACACACCATCCATAACGAGCACCTCTAGCTTGGCAAACACAGAGAGAGAGAGAGCGTCTAAACTCCTCGGTTCAGCCAAGCACGACCTGCTGATGACAGAAACCTGCAGCAGCAGTCCGCCTTATCTG
>JAJHUR010118474.1:0-14208 GCA_027495735.1 Lutjanus campechanus
GGGGGGGGGGGGGGGGGGGGGGGATACGGTACAAAACCAAAGTTAAACGTTTCTTATTTTCAACATTGTCATATGACATTGTTTCGCCACAATTAGATTCATTACCTCATCGCTATTCATCCTTCACACAGCCACTGGAAACAGAAATGTAGTTCAATCCAGCTGCAGGCGACCGGGAGATCAGGATTTTACGATGCTATGCGCTGGTCCTCATGGGAAATGCGGTCTTCCTTCAGGCAAAACACTATCGCTTTTGTCCACTGGCGCCGCCAAAATCGACCAAAACTGAAAGTTCTTTAGTACTGCTTTACATGGGAATTTACGTCAAGTACCTTGTTTGGGAGCACATCTTTCCTCCTCATCTCCATAACTTCAGCTGCTCTTTTGTGGGCCAAACTGGCTCGATGCTTCTAAATCTTTTTCCGTAAGTTATTCTGTGACTCGCTGCTGACGTCTCCATTCATCCATTCTTCTGACAGATGTACTCCGGTTGCCCTTTCGGCGAGCAACAGGGTTTTTGCCATCATGCATAATGTACATCCTAGCTTATGATTTTTTGTGAATAACCATGTATTTCCTGCCTTTCCACTCAATCCATTGCTTCCTTGTCCAGTTCAAAGGTAATGATGCATCACCAGACTGAGGCCCAGGTTCGCTGCTGCAGGTGGTGGCCGTGGTGTCCGAAACTTCTTGCTCTGTGGACCTCTCACTGCCAGCAGGACTCACTTGTGGTGCCGGGCTAGCTGCAGTCGGTGCACTGTTGTCATCATTTGTTGTCGTCTTTGTTTGTTTGGTGAATCCAAATTGTCCGAGGCTTGGTTGTTTCCGTTTTGACATTTAGACTTATCCATAAACTGCCCCAAAACACTAAATGAAAGCACTGTTTTACGATTTACTGCGCCAAGTCAACTCAGTGATGTGAAGTTCAGGTGGCTACGTAAACCCAGTCATTTGTGGAGCGTCGCCAGGTATGGATTGCCACAGCAGGAATGGACAAAGAATTGTGTTAATTTGTGAGGACAGATATGGGAAATTGAATATAATGAGCAAATAAACACACACCATTGACATATTTATGTTAATCATTTAATTTTGTTTCAGGAATCTTAATGTACAAAAATAAACTATAATCTGTAACACAAATATGGACAATTTTTTGAGCTCCCCCTAAACGTCTCAGATGATGCTTTCAGGGGAGCTCGTACCGTTTTCAGGTGAGCCGAGCTCCCCCTAGCTCCCCCTTAATTTGAACCATGATCACCAGTGACCCTTAAGGCGGCCAAATGCATGCTCCACATGGATGCGTGCACGGCTCAAGCAGGCATTGTAGGCTGCCCTCGGTCCCCTCACTGTACCCTCTGGGAATGGCTTCATTATGTTGCTGGTCAAGCTGTAGGCAGAATCGGCCACGATCAGGACAAGTATGTTGACCCCTTGGATGTTCCTGGTGACTGGAGGGAAAAAAGTACCATCCTCCAGCTTGCGGCATAGACGGGAACACTCAAAAACATGTGCGTCGTGTAGTACATTGACGAATACTGCATTTTAGTATTCATCGAATACTTCCCAAAAGTCGACTAATAGTTGAATATTCGCCAGTTTTTTTTTTTTTTGTTGTTGTTTAATCCATGCAGCACGGTGCTGCCAGGCCTAACCCTCGACACTGAGTTTGCCTCTGTTAATGACCATAAAAACACAATGTATTTAAGATACACATTGGATGTAAATTGTGAAACAATTGTAGCAATCTTGCTATTAAACATAAATGTCCACAGGTTGCATAAAGTTGGTGCTTCTCTCCGCTAATGTCGCCGCTGCTGGAGCTGCTAGCCATGACCGGGTGTAGTTTCAAATGGTTATGCATTGTAGTCGTACTGCCATGGTACTTTAGGGTAGCCTTGCATATATTGCAGCTAACGGTCTTATCTGTTTTGGTAAAGTATTTCCAGACCTTGGATACTGGCAGTCGAGTCGTGAGAGCCGCCTCAGCCATGTTACTTTCAGTCTTCTTTCTCTATTTTTTTTTCGTCTCCTGTCTGCTGCTTGGCGCGCCTTGCATGTTGACGTCACACACACACACACACACACACACACACACACCGGGCTTTTGAAAAAAAGAAAATAAAAAAAAGACGAATACTCGACTATCACGCCCAGCGTCGAATAGTGGTTTTGGTAGTCGAATATTCAAATATTTGATTATTCTGTGAAACCCCTAGCGTCGTGGCACTTTCCAGGCCAGCCAACATCGAAATCAAGGAACTTGTAAGTGTGGTCTACAAGTCCTTGAAGGACAACACTGTACAATCATTTTCTGTTGAAGTAGTTGGTGGCATAGCTCTGTGGGGCAATAATAGGGATGTGTGTGCCATCCAAAGCACCAGCACACATGAGGAATCCCGTCTTCTTCTCAAAACCTGTCATGATAGTTTTCACTTCAGGGACAGTTTTTGGCCTCTTCACATAAATCATTCTGAGTTTGCTCAGTGCCTCACATACTTCCCAGAAGATGTTGCAGGCTGTGCTGGCCCCAATACCAAACAGACTGGCTACATCATGAAACTCACCATTACTGGCAAGCCTGCAGATGGTAACTGCAACCTACTTCTCTAACGACACTGGTTCCAGCATGTTAGTGGTTTGAGGGTTGACATGTGGGTGCAACTGGTCACACAGTATGTTGAAGGCCTCTTTGGGCATTCTGAAGTTAAGGTACCAGAAATTTCTGGAGCACCTCTGTTTCCCAGAAGGACTCGCCTTTCTCCCGTGATGTTCTTTGAGGGTACCATGCATCAGCTATAAAAAAAAAAAGAAAGGGCAGTCAGTAAAGGCATGTTGTCAGTTTGCAGTGTTGACATTTTACTGAAGTAAGTAAATAAATAAATAAAAGTTTGTTTTTTTTCTAAAAATGGTTGGCATAAGAATAGCATCATGTCCAACCTATTAAGAAATGTAAGTATTACATTTAAACCTAGCCTTGATAGGCACACTGTCATGGACCACAACTTTTAAAGTACCAGAAACCAGATAGCTGTCAATATTGCTCACATTTTCAGGAAGGTACATAGCTAATTAATAGCTTGATAATATTATCTAAAATATTCTTTACAGCATGCTGTTACACATGTCATCCACGTCAATGTCCTGCAAAATTTAGCCCTTTTGGTGGATCTCTTTCTGCGGATGGGTCTCTGCCATTCATAATTTCAACCGTAGCCTCCGTTACTCAACCCGGAAAAAGATAGAAAACTGCGCGCAATAAAAAGAACAAACACTGCACAATCACTGAGATGCAGATTCGCATGAGACTAGTATTATCACAGGACGTCTGTGTTTGGCGAAATATGGTAGGTAATTTGCGGTGGAATTTTTACTTTACAAATTACAGACATGGTGCATTCGCACGGGATTAAGATCACAGGCATCCTCCGCTATTATTACAAATTACCAGAGGTTCCCAGGTAATACTAATCCCGTGCGAATAGGGTTTAAGACACAATTAAGTTGTATAACTACACAGTCCTGGATTATTAAGTTCTTCATTGTGTCAATACTTGTAGGCTATAGAAGCCTTTGTTATCATACAGGAGAATTTCGGATGTTCAGTAAAGCCATTTTTTTTCTAGAACTCCAAATCTTCTCTCTTCATATTCAACAACTTTACCTCTTCTTAAAGGATACAAAGAGTAATACACAGACTTTTAGTCCACAGACCTTGTCAGCTCATAATTCAAATTTGTCCTAAGAACTTGTTAATGGCTAATAACGTTAATAACACTAATATCTGGGTTCTTGCCATGAAAAGTGGAATTAACCTTACCTTGTCTTGTTGCATTCGGTCAATGTTTTCCTCTGCAACACCTTGCTTTCAAAGAAAATCCCATAAACCATTGTCATGCGACGTTTGCTCTGCCATTTCCTCGGTTTCCTGGAAATACATATGTTTTGTTGCTTCATCAACAATCATCACTCTCCTTGTTAGCTACACTACCGGTATGCTAGCTCAAAAACAATAACAACAACTCAATCATGTCAGCCATGTCAGCTCTTCCGTTGCCACAGTAACAACGTCACATGGCAAAACGTAACAGAGCCACAGTCGTAAATAAACCAAGTTTTTAATTTACTCATAGACATATATATGAATTTAGCTCCTCGTGGATGTGCAGTTAGTGGTTCTGAGTGAAGCAGTGGCCAATGTGGCACCTTTTCTTATCTCGTAATTATGAGATCCTGATCTCATAATTACGAGATAAGATGTAATTACAAGATCTTTTCTCGTAATTACCAGATAAGGTGTCTGATTGTTTTTTATCCAGTGAATGCAATGCGCTTCCGTAAAGAATAGCTCAGTCAGAAGTTATAAAACATTACAAAATGGAACTACAGGACAAACAACAGCACTGTTGCATTTGTGTCTTTAAAATAAAAGACTATTTTTCCAGTAATATATTTTCATTATTCAACTTTTGTACAAAATATCATTATGATATTGTATTGTTAACATGAACCCAATATTGTGTATTGTGAGCTGAGGATATCATCACACCCTTACTGATCAACAACACTGTGCTTAAGAGATATGACTTTAGGCCCATTCAGACTGTACAGAGGCAATGGATAGAAATCCAGGCAGTGTTTTGCACTTATACAGTGCATGTCCTCAGCTGCTTGTTTGACTTCATAGAGTCTATACTCTGACAAATACAATGACGTGTGGTGTCACCAGAAAGCACACCTCTTTGTCGTCTTTGATCAAAACAAGCTCAATCTGACCAAACTTGATCGACTCATCAGCCTCACATTTTAGGCAGAGAAAATATCCCTTTTTGTAAAGGGTGCCCTTAAAGTCTGCCTCAGTGGACACAGAATCTGGTTCTGCAAAAATGTGTGCTTCAACTGCACTGCGCACAGCATCGCTGTAAAGGTGAGCATAGTATCGAGTTGAGTTTCTTGCCTTCAGCACTGGTGCAAAAAAGGAGTTTGAGCTGAGGGTTGTTTGGAGGAGCTGGTGCTGGTTTGCGAGGGTCTGGCATACATTCTTAAAGTTTTGTATCCTCCTCACACACCTCTTGAAGTATGAGTGTTTACTCTCAAATCTCATTGTCCATAGCCGTATTAGCGGGCCCATTTTGAGGATCAATGATGCGTAATGGAGAAGATAGTGGTGCTTGGGTTTTAGATGATCAGAAGGAAACACTGCTTTCCTTGTTTCCAGATATTCAACCACAATGACGTTGAGATAAGCTACCTGAGCAGTGGTGATCTTGGGTGCACACGCTAATTCCACAAGTTCTTTCAAAGTGATCACTAGTTGCCACACTGGGTCACGAGGATCAACTTTGTCACCAATAATGACAGGCAGGAGTCTAAGGAGACACCAGTTCTCTGCTGCTTGGCCACCTATTGTGTTGGCCTTTTCATTCACCTGACAGGGAGATGAGCTGGAATCTTAGTTTAACTGAGAGTATGTGAGCCAATGCTTGACTTTTATGAAGTAGCACAGGTTAATGGCTAAGTCATAAGCTACAACTCCCTCAAACAAGTCATGCCCTATGCATGGAGGAAGGCCTGGCTGACATACATGAAATATTTGATTCACATCACTCTCCTGTAATAACTGCACTGCTTCTTTGTAGTTATCAACTGTTCGTAAAGGGAAGCTCTGACTCACACTCTCAAGTTGGTCTCTTTGTACTTCACAATACCTGCAGAAGTACTTGGAAGTGCTGAAATTCTGTGTGTAGCCACCAATGCAGTGTGACCCCAAATTGTCACCTATAATAGATATTACTGTTGCACAAATCACATGACCAGAAGTGGTTACAAGTCCATGTTCTTCAAGCTGCCTCAGGTCTGACAACATTCTTGAAAAGACCATATCCTGACCAAAGGATTTAAAATCTGTCTCTTTGCACACAGTACTAACCGCAAATTGTCAATACTGGAACGATGGAATGACTCAAAGTCAGCAAGTGCGAAGTATTCTCCCACAAGCTTATGTTTCTTCCTAGCTGACACAAGCAGGTTGACAACTTCAAATGCATCCTGATACAAAATCAGTTTTAAGATGATGTCACCTGCTTGTAGAGACAGCTTGTTGGATTTGAATACTGAGCCATCACAAATGTCACTTAAGATGGCATCAGAAATAGGACGATTTTGAGACTTAACACACTCTTCCCACACAACAATATCTTTCAGAATAGCTCTTAAAGTGTCATGTAAGGGTATGTATTGTGCATAACTGTCTTTTCTATGTTCATTGGTGCCCAAGTAAACACCTTCTGGGCGCAGCTAAGCAAAGTTCTTCTCAAAATACTGCCTCCTGGTATGTTCTGTGGACAGATGAGAGCTACATGCAGCGTGCAAATCAGTTTCCTGAAGACTGAAAAACTGAATCAATCTCAGCATCCAACATGTTAGTATTACCTCTAAGTGTCTCTTTAATCTTGTCTTTTGTGTACTGATGACAAATGTCATTAAGGTCTCTTCAACAATCATTTGAATAGTTGACGATGGAACCAGATACTTTGCCTGGAGTTGCATGTAAAACAGGCACAGATTCCTCATGTACAAAGACCTAATATCAATATCTTCTGCTGCCTGAGATTTTCACTTTGGTCCATTCCAGTTTCAGTTTCATTGGGCTCAATCTGAGAGGACACAGATGTGAATCTAGTATTTATATCAGTTTCATGTTTATGTGATCTTGAAACATGGGATGTTGTCGTGTCAAAAAAAGCCTCAGATTATGGACCAGTAGGTCTGGGCTTAATGCCACAACAATCCGTTATCTTTATCAAAATTCTTCAGTTTTTACCCTTGTTTCAAAGTTCAAATCATAAAGGAAAAAGTTCAAACACAAAAGGAAAAATCACTGAAAGAATGCAAAGTTTAGCCATACTAAGTTTATTGACTTCTCTTCACAAAGAAAAATCAACAAGCCTGAGTCAATCCCGGGATTGGACTGAAGAATAATGCAAAAATCCCCTCAATTTATACTATTCTGGGGCATAGATGGGGCCCCTCCTTTCTTTAATATTTTAGTTTAGGTCAAATCATATTCGTATATTACTTTCTGGAGTGTTTGGTACTTCCCACATTCGGCCCTCCTGGTACTTTTCCATCACCATTACAGTGCGTTCAGACCGGAGGCGAATAAAATATTCGCCTCGCTCTACTCGCGCGAGTTTGGCCGCTGGAACATTTAATTTTACTCGCGACACTCACGCGAGGCAGAGTTGCGAATATTCGCCAGAGGAGGGTACGAAGATGGCCCTTTCGGCTTCCGTAGAATGATATATATATATTGATAATTATTCCCGCTATTTCTCTCTCATCGACCATGTCGGTAACAACTATTGCTGCATTGTACTTGCTGTGGCAGTCCGAGGTTCGTCGGAAACCCAAGCGCCGACGTGTTTGGGTCCACGACATCCTCCTCAGACGCACACAGCTGGGAGAGTACCATCATCTCCTGCAGGAGCTGCGCCTGGATGACGGCCGCTTCCAGCGCTACTTCAGGTTGACCACGGCCCAGTTCGATGACCTGTTAAGCAGGATCGGTGCCAGGATATCCCGCCAGGACACCAACTACAGGCGTTCCATCCCAGCCGCGGAGCGCCTGTCCATCTGCCTTCGGTGAGTTTTTTGCGTGTGAAAATCAATGTTCAATATGTAGAGAAAGTTATTGATTCAATATTGGTTGGCTGATTTGTCACTGGAAAGTTTTTTGCGTAATGTTCACTGTATAGGCTACAGCAGCTACATACAGCAGATATACAGTCATCTTGACCTGATTGCTACATTAATTAATTATTAATAATTAATGAATGATAAGGTAGATGGATTTAAGGTGGTGCATCTTTCTATCATTAGATGCGGCTCAGATATTAAAATAGTCATGCATGATAGATGTCTAGAAGGTGACAGGTATGAGATCTTATTTTGCAATAGTATTACTGCAACAGCATGTGGCACTTTCAGTGTTAGCTGATGGAATAATACTACAGAGGCCGATGCCTGCACAGCCATTGAAGCTGCTACTACAGCCTGTACACATGGTGGTAACACTCTAACAACAGGATCTAATTTAGCTGAGTAGAAGGTTATTGGCCTGTCATTTGTTCCATGTTTTTGAGTTAAAACTGTCATGAAGCCGTTTCTGCAGTCTACAGTTTGTTCAAATAGCTTAGAGTAGTCTGGTAGACCTAAAACTGATGAGCTTTTGTCCACCGGATAGGATCCGATGCAGCTAACGGTGTGTCATAGATTAAGGCTGACAATGGAGAGATTATTATTGCATAGTTTGATATCCAACTCCTGCAGAAATTTATTATTATTATTTATTATAGGTCCTATGCCTGCTTCAGCGTCAGGCTTTAATGGATATTGTCTTTGATGTGGCCTGAATGATGATTTTGGTGTTACTGAAACGGGTTCTACTCCTTTAATTAATCCTACATCTGCTGATCCTTGAGACCACAATTTAGAAGGAATGTTTCTTAGCAATTGTTCTTCGCTATCAGTTAGCACATATGCTTCTCATGTTGACCCTGGCTCATCCAGGTGTGTGCTTGTTTTAGCAGTTGTTCTCCAGTTCAGTATTTGAGTGTATTCTTTCAGGCTGGGGGTATATTGAATTCCCTTGCTGTGATTTTCCCAGTCCGAAATTTCCTCACTCCCATGTTTACCACATACGTAACAGGCGTCCCTGTTATCACATGGTAGGTCAGTCAGGTCTATGTCTCCGTCTTACAGTATTGTCTCCCTTTTTGTTAGTCAGGGTTAGTACATCAGCCTTTGTTTCAGCGCTTGTTTCTGCTTTCCTATCTTCTTTTTTTTTCTTTTTTTTTTTAATCCCCTCTTGTCTCTTTCTTGCTTCTGCCATGAATTTAGATTTCTAATAAACATTGACTTTGCATCACCGGTAAGGTTTTCATTTTACTTTCTGCTATTATTGTTCCCCATTTTCCTTATTTGTGGCCAACCAGTTTGTATGGAATTCACCCGAGCAACTGGTCCTATTGATGAGCACCACTGGTGTTATCACCGTTAGGTTTCCACAGCCAGAGAGTTTGTTGACACCGTGAGGTCACCCCTCTCTGTTTACTCATCAAGACACCACATTTTCAGAAAACATTCTAGTACTTCTCTTGTTGCAACTTTATTATGTGGCGAAAAGTTTGTCCTGACTCTGAGTGACTTTTATGCTGTTTTTATGATGTTTTACGCGCCTTGTACCTTGTGCCTGATCCATGACAGTCCATTTCAACCCACGGTGATTGTCTCGAGGACACTATCTTTTAACTTATCTGCCGTCTTAAGCATCTTGTGAGCTTTACCTGAACTTCGGTGCCCACTCCTCTACGGTTGTTTTACCGGTGGGTTGCCAGTTTTGCCGGTTCTGCCACCCAGGCGTGGACAGGACAGACGCGGATCAGGGTTTGTTGGACTCGTCCTGGAATAACAATCCGGCGCACCAGGCTGATGCTGACTTTGTCTTTGGGGCATGCCATCCAGAGTTCAGTGAGAAGGGCTCCAACAAAGAACAGGTAGAAGTGAGTGCTATGAACCATCTACAGGACTTCTTGCAGGAGCTGGAAGCATGCAGTTGCTCATTTAGTTTTCTTCTTATAAACTCTCAGGGCATGATCTACTAAGAATCCAGATAATGAACACTAAATTGGTTGCTCACGCTAACAGATTGCACTTGTTGTTTGTAGGCGTGTTGCGGGTGATCAACTAAGATTGCATGCATAAATGACAACAGGTGCAAAAGTGATGGAGACCGCCCTATTTAAATGAGGATTTTGCATGCATTACTGATTTTCACCATGGAGAATAGGGAAGAGCAGAGAGACCGCAAGCGCAAAAGGAAATTTGCAGCCACGGAGTCGAAGATGTATTGGAAGAGGCGAATAAACATTTATTTCTGAGTTACAGCAAAAAAAACTTAATATATCCAGGAGAAACGCAATATTCAAAGCAATCTGTCAGAAAGTTAATGCAGTGGGTAAAACAAGAACAGCAGATGAAATTAAGAAAGGATGGCAAGATATTAGAAGACGAACAAAGGAAAAACTTGTGCATAATAACACCTCAGCAAATAAAACAGGTGTCAACAATTGAGCAGCAATTGTACTTGGACTGCAAGGATATGACACCCTTGAGCCAGAAACTGCAGACCACCAAGGTAGACCCATAATAGCACAAACACGCATTTCCTTTCCTTTCATTTCCTTCAAAAATGTTGACATGGGCAGAGAAGAGTCGTTCTCTCCGGCGCCTTGCGTTTTTCCTGTGCTTTCTCATCGCCACAAAAACAGCAGACATTTGTGATCAAAGCTGTGCCAGATTATACTTCCCTTTCAAACGTGCTATTTAAAGACACAAAATAAGCCACCGCAATCAGTATCAGGTTTGGTAAATCACATTGCGTGTGCCAAATTAATCAATTTCCGTCGTCTCCACCCAATATTTTGCACGTTCTGGCAGAAACGCCCCATATTCCATATTCATTAAGGTGCTAAATGGACAGCGCGTGTCGTTTTGCTCACTTCAAAGACGCAGTCCTCAGTGCGCACTGTTAGTAGATCATCTTGCGCATCTTTTTTGTGGGTGACATCAAGTTTGCACACGTTTTTATACAAGCACACCTTTAGTAGATCAGGCCCTCAGTGTACTTTGTTTCTCTGTCTTACACACTTCGTGAAGTTTCCGTGTAGATTACTTGCAATCTAATATCTGACTTATGTCAGATATTAGATTTCCAAATTCTACCTCTGTGCTAGTACAGGTAAACCATGTCCAATATTTAATTTACATGACTGTTTGCTTTATCTGTCTCCGAAAAGGTGAACATCCAGAGGTGGGTGACTATCCAGACCACCTCTCCCCCAGTATGTTTCTGCAGTGGCTCACAGGACAGGGCCACATTCCTGTCTTACAAGAAAAGAGAAACTTCAGAGTCTTTGTGCAGTTCAATCACACCTGTGACATCCAGTATGGTGTACATACAGCTACCCAACAGTCGCTGCATGTAGTAATACAATCCGCCTGCCTGTTAAGCATATGAAAACGTATGCTGAGTTCAAACAAGTGATGACAGAGGCCTTCCATCTAGGTCAGGCATTTCATCAGGTTTAGGTGAAATGTTGCTGTTTCAATATGCAGTGCTAAATTCTAATACTAAATGTTTTGCTTTCATGGTTCAAGTACAATGCACATACATTCAGGCTCAGGTAGTAATACACTGGGTTAAGATATTTATATCTTGTTTTTTGTAAAATCCAGTTTGTCTGTTCACCCAATTCTCTGTTCATGGGTGTATTTAACCCTCTGGGGAAGGACCTCCCGAGGGCGGCCCCGCCCACTCCCGCTGTTAGCATAGTCCTGTTTAAGTTAATGTAAAAAAAACTATATAAGCTAAAACATTCATTCTTTTTGCTACTGAAAGCTAAGACTTTCGCCTTTATTTCCAGCATGTTGTATACTTAAATACCAGGTTAATGATGTCATTACGTCGCTTTACGTGCGGGTCAACAACTCCAATACTTTGCCACCACCACGGCAAAAAAAGTATCGGCAAAAATGAAAGATCAGAGCCACAGCACCCCAGCACTTCCCAACAGCAGTCACAGCCTCCTTCACCCTCTGAAAACAGTGTAAATAATGTAAAAAAAAAAGTAGTGTAAATAATGTAAGTTATGATAAATATTTTGTTCATGTTCATTCAGTATTTTTTGGGGGACCACTGGGGAAATGTTCAAATGCTCAAACTTTGAATACTTAAATCAGTTATTATTGTTAGTTGAGCAACATAATCTTTTATCTTAGGTTGTACAGATTTTATGACTACCAAGCATTTTAAAATGACCTATGACATGACATCACAATTAGCATAAATACAAATGTATGCACTTTGGAGATATTTCTGTTTTAGAAAACGCCTTTGCACTGTGCTCATAAAAATGATCATATCTGAATAAGTAAACAATGTACATAATTCAAATCAGTTGTTGTGTTGTGCAGATTACAGGGATATAAGGAATTTGAAGATAGTCCAAGAAATGACATCACAGTGAGCAAAAATACCAATTTAGGCACTGGCGAACCATTACTATTGCAGTCCTGAAAGGGTTAATGACCTAGGACTATAACTAGTTTTTGATTAGCAGTCAGCATGAACAATATACACTGCCATTCCATAACATTACAAAAATAATTTTTTTAGTCCTGTCCCTTGAGATGTCATCTGGTAACACTGAGTTATTTGATAAACTTTCTCTTTATCCTTTAGAATGTAACTAAAACATTTCTAAAAATAAAACAAATGTGCATGGCTAATTGATTGATTTTATTTGACATATTTTAGAAAGTATACATCATTGTTAGCCATTACATTGACTGTTATGCTTCAAACAGCATTTCCATATGGGCATCGCACCATTAAAATGTTTTCGTCAGAAAAGATGTCCTTCACTGCGTTCTTTCCCTCCTCCCTGTGGCTGTGTCAGCTTGACAGAATGAATGTGAGGGTGTCCAATAAAAAAGTATGGAAGCAGTACCTACACACTCAGGAAAGGTGAATATAATTGAGTGTAAAAATGTTGTTGCATTTTGTTATTTAGTTTCAATTAGTTTTCTGTGAATGGAAGGTGGACTATAATATGCCAGAATACATGAATCAGGGTGGTAGAGTTATCATCAGATAGCCCTGAGCTCTCCCAATCAATATCCTCAATTTGGATTCCCTAAAACCAAGAGAAGATAGTATTACCCGCATGTACATTCTCCTCAGACATCTCTGGCTCTCTGGTGGGGTGCTGCAGCATCCCAAGCTCCCGCAGCTGGTTTGGGGAAAGGAAGTCCTCTGTCCTGATAGAATGATCATTTCAACCAGCAGAAATCCTGGCCAAATCAGCCTCGAGTCTGGGGAGGAAGGTGTACTGAACACAGAAGAGATGAAGATTATCCGAGATGTCGAGGGATCCATCTTCCTCCAGGCTGTGTAATACGTAATAGTAAACGTGTGTAACTCCTGTCTAAATGTACGGTGGCTGACAAGTACAAACGCGCTGCATATACAGACAGGTGCTGCAAATACAGAAATGTGCTGCAAATAAGAAAATAATTGCAAAAAGACTTTCATAATACAGTAAAAGATGATGGCCACATTTGGAAAAAAGAAAGAAAGAAAGAAAGAAAAAGAAAAAAGAATACATACTTTTTCATGTAGCCTCTCCCGACTCCAATTTTCCTCCCACCAATAACTTTCTTCTTCTCATTCACTCATCTGCTCCACACGTTGATACGTCTGTAAAGAATTATATCCGCTCTCATCAAACAGAAATTCAATTCTACAATTCTTCTCTAAAAAAGAAGCAGAGAGTCTGAGAACGAAATTCTTCAAGTTTCCTGTTGCACCAAAAGTGTAGGAGGTTTAAGGTTCTCAATGAAATACACCCCTCTGCTGAATTCTTAAGACATCGTTTTGGTTTAGATCATAATAACTGCTCATTCTGTGATAAACACATGCACACATTGAAACTACAGAACATTTATTTTATGAATGTAATTTTGCTCACGCCTTTTGGGATGATTTGCATTATTGGTTATTTCCTAAATTTGTCAAGTTCTTTAATCTAACAAAGGAAAATGTTTTGTTTGGTTTACCTGTGGAAAATCCGTTACATTACCTGTCAATCAACTCAGTTATCATTCTTGGAAAGTTTTTTATACACAAAAACAGATTCATGAAATCCAAACCAAATTTCTCTGTTTTTCATAAGGAAATGTGTCATTTTTCATCACTGAGATATATGGAGAAAAACAATGCAATGAAACTTTGCAAGTTAAGAGAGGATCTTAACCTTACAGAGAACCCCTAGTACTGTTACGGAGGGTGTCAAGTGAACTGGGACAAAACAAAAGGTGGACCCAAAATGCAGACTGGAAACGGAGGCAGAGTTCTACGGGTGATTTAATGCAAAAACAAAACATAAAAGAAACACAAGCTTACATGAACGAAGAAGCAGTCCAGAATGAAAAAACCAGAACAGGCAAAGTCCAAAACTCAAAAAGGGAATAAATCCAAAAACACTGGGAAAACACTGACAGGGCACAAGAACTCAACACCAAAAAACAACATGACGAACTGACAAAGACAAAGGGAGACACAGGGACTAAATAGGCAAGGGGGTA
>JAJHUR010118475.1:0-25393 GCA_027495735.1 Lutjanus campechanus
TTAAAATTTTTAATCAGAATCATGATGATGGATTAATCCGCGTTAACGCGTTAATTTTGACAGCCCTAATATATATATATATTCACAGTGACATAACAACATCATTAGTAAGACTTATGTTAGCTAATGTTAGCCACCTAGTTCGCCTGCTAGGAACTACCCATTCACATGTGCGGTAAACATTTCCATGGTCACAGCGCGCTCCACCAATCAGAGATGTTTGTTACACTTTAGGGTTATGGATAGTGTAGTACTTCTCCATGACATCATAAATAAAATGTATTTTTCCTTCAAACAAGATTGATATCATACAGACTGGTGGCTTCTACAGGAGCATATACTATCGTTTCACAATCTCACAGCTCAAGGTCAGTCTATCTTGGATGGATACGACATTATGGCTAATAATCTAAATCCTATATTCAGAATATTAAGTACTGACCGAAGAGGGGCAGGACTTAGGAACGGGACTCTCGGGACCAGCTCTCTGGTTTGAGCTGCAGCTGTTCATCCAGCTGCATCCAATTGGTTCCTAGGTCTTAATAATTCATACTATAAGTAATATAAAGTATAAAAAATTTAGTTAAAGGAGATAACTATACAGTCAATATTAGGCAGCCCCTGCAGAGTTGATGAAGTACTTCAGCTCTAAAATCAATATGTTGTTTTTTCAAAGGAAATATGGTCAGAAGTGCTAAAGAGATTTCAGCTCCAGAGAGAAATCAAACCCCTGAGCTGTCCAGCACATGATCCACACTTCCTCCCAGCTTCACAAGACCATAGGTACAGTCAATGGACCAAGTGAGACATCACCTTTTGTGGAATAAATGGTCAAGTTTTGTAGAATAAATGGACAAAGATGATCTTTAGGGCACCTACATGTCCGACACTTCTTTTTAAGAGAAATAAAGATGCCTGATTCTGTTGAGCCCTAAAAAAAAATAACTCTTATACGCTTATAATTCTAAAAACACTGAAGGCATTATAGGCAAACTGTACAAGGGTGTTACCTTAATGAATAAAACTTCAGTTACATAAGGCAGAGCTGGGAAAAGGAGGCCAGTAATATCAGAGAAAACCAATCCAATTCTTCCTTATCCCCAACCAACCCCCAAAATTCAAATGAAGTGGGTCTCAGCAATCCTGCTGGAGGGAGTGTGGATCATTTTCAGCTTTCCATATGTTAAAGTACCAGCTCACCCCAAAATTAAAAATCCATATTTTCCCCCTGGCCTGTAGTACTATTTTTCCATCTGGACTTTCTTTCTTCTAGAAAGAAAACAGTTCTGATAGATTCTAAAGTAATTCTGGTAGATTCCACTATGGGATAAATATCACGGCAGGCCAGGGGAAAAATATGTATTTTTGATTTTAGGGTGAACTGCCCCTTTAAGACTTTTTGGAAAGGAATGGGTCATTTACTCTGGACCTGGAATTTGATTTTTTTTAAATTATTTTTTTGACCTTTAAATTGATTATTAATGTTACCAATGATCATTAAGGAAAATGCTTACAATTTGCAACTGTAATCTGTGCCTTTTTTGTCTCTCTTTTTATTAGGCTGTAATGTCTTAGACCTCATCTGTTCTATGTCCATACAAAATAAATAAATAAATAAATGGATTTAAAAAAATCTTAGTTTAGCTCACTGAAAAGGGCTCATTCACCAAAATCCTGAAAAAAAAACATAATTTCTCACTTACTTATACTACTCTGTATACTCTAACATGCTACTACTCAAAAATGTCATTACACATTGGTTACAGAGATGCATAAAACATGATGCAGCCTGAAAATATACAATACATACAGTACATCTAGTGTACTATCAAATCAATCCAAGGCTGAACAATAAATCAAGATCTAGTTGATATCTACAGTAAGTAAATTGCCACGGTGGGCTCGTAAATCTAGTAACTCATTTCCCCAACCGAGCAAGGGAAGTGGTAAAAAAGAATAACTATTTTGATTATTAAAGAACTATTAAAACAAATTTTCATGCAAAACCAGAAAATGCTGCTTTCAGCCACTGAAATATGGAGATTTCCAACTTTTCTGTGTTTATTATTATAACTGAATGTCTTGGCTTTGGACTGACAACAGACATTTAGAGACATCACCTTGGACTTTGAGAAGCTGGGATGGATGTTTTTCACCATTTTCTGACATTTTATAAATGTTGCAGCTCTAGATTAAACATGAAATATTAACTTTTGTTAATCTGTTATGTTAATGGCCTCATGAATGCAACAATTTATACAGGAGCAAGTTAAAATAGTAAAAACTGACTTTGGGCAAATACATTTCTGATCTACTAGCTCGACCAGGCAAATGAAAAAAAACCCACTGAACTCTGCAAAGTGAGGTTTTATGTTTCCTCTACGGGCAACAGTGCATTTTTGAAGAAAGTTGGACAGTTAACATGAACAAGACCACGAAAAACATCAGCATCAATGTACCTTCAGCAAACTGAGTGAACAATATTTGTATTTGACATGTGCACAAAAGAAAGAGAAATATAAATCATCTTTGGTGATTAGACCCCAACGTGGTGTAGTATACATATATTTATATATAAGAGGTTAAGAAGCTGTAAGTAGAATTTTAAAAAAATCCCTTATGGAGTCTGGTGGAGTTGATGATGAGACGAGGAGAATGGAAATGAAAATGTTGAGGAGTGGACTTGAGATGAGCTGGACTCGTCAGTGGATATGCTGGGCTGGAGGTGAATTGGGTGGAGGAGGGCTGCGACAATTGCTGAAAATGGCAGCTGACAGCAGCAGAGAGGAGAACAGATTAAAAGTTTGACAGCAGTAATATGATTGATGGAGATTGTGGCAAAATCTGATTGGTTGAACAAAAAAAAAAAGTGAACACCCATAATCAGCTGATTAAGAGGATTTAATGAATGAAGCATAAAGAATGTCTTCCTCACTGACTTTACACTGAGCTTCATAAGTTAATAAATGATGAAGCCCTCTGATGACCATAGAATTTAAGACTTGTCCACTAGGAACAAGAGTAACTGGTTGATTCCACCAAGTACAGCACGTCTGGACCACGGTTCTGATCTGCCCTCCACATGGCTGCAAGCCCCACCAGCAGCGTTTCAGAAGCATTTCAGCAGTGGAGCGTTTTGCCCACCCGCTTATGTTTACTTGCTCAAATTTTGTTGATTAGGTCACTCTTTCCTTGCTCTTTGTGCTTCTACCATAGATATGAAGGCTGCATGGTTAAATAGTTTCTTTTCTGTCTGTCTTTATGATCATGAGTCTGCACAGGGTCTTTTATTTTGAAAATTAACCAGATTCTCCCCGTCTTTTCTGTGTCTGACTTCCTGTCCATTCGATCTGCTCTGTGCTAACTGACGTAGTATCTGTCAAAAATAGACTCTGCGCGTATGTGAAGCGGAGTGGAGAGCTGCTTCTGGGACGCACCAAGGCGCTACTGGTGGAATCACAAGCATTGTGTACAGTAGAAGGGTTGCAATCAGCTCCGGCTGATGTGACGCCTGGTGGAATGTAGCCGTAAGTAACGAGAGATGTTACTGTAGAGCTGCATTATAGCTTCATGTAAACATATCTGTGGGGAGTGGTGAGGTCGGAGCCTAGACGCCAAACTCTAACTACGTTCTGCTGCTGAAATAAACATTCTAAAACGTGAGTTGTCTGAACTATGAAAGTCAAGTGTCACTGAAGTAACTCACAACCCAAAAGTCACATGATGCACATAACTCATGTGTCACTCCATGCTCGTGGCACAAAAGTCACATGACACATGTAACTTACAACTTTTAATAACATGCCGGTTTCACACAGGACATGAACCCCACTCTCTTGGGTAAAAGTCCCGCGTTTGCTTGAAACATCCATCCTTTCACCCTCTGTATCCAACGTGAAACCACGGACTGATTTACACTGAAGTCAACTGAAAAGCCCGATGTGTCGGATTCAGCAACAAATGGGTACAATCTGCATCTGTATGAGTTGCCAAGGGGCGGTGAGCTTTTGTCGGTATCTGATAAGTTGGTAGTGAGATTGAGCTGTGTAAAGCAATAATGAATATGTGGACTAAGTTTGTCACACCACAGACACAGGCAAATTTGAATGATAAAAAAAAATCACCAAGTGTATAAAATTAGGTCTCAAATTCATTAAGAAATGAGCTCTGAAATGCTGGGGCATGTCCACTTCACTGTCTCACGGTCAAACACCACTATTAGCTGAAACATGGATGTTCTGTCTAACAGCGTTGCTAGATTTGTACAGACATGTTTGAGCCACCAGAGCCAGAGGACGGTGACCTATCAACTCATTTGAGAACCGACTTGTTGCTCTCTATCTATGTCTATAACAGGAAGGTATTTTTTCTTCAGTGTCGGGTTGTTGGAATTGAAGTGAGCAGGAACTGCTGGGCTGATTTGGACCGAAAGAGTCCGTATCAGTCCAAGAAACATTCATGACTGACTGGTGGAGAGGATGGGGGTGGTGTCATTGGAGAGTCGACTCACGCGGACTTTATATAGTGTCAGGGGGACATATGGCTCCAGTATGTCATCGATCCATATTTCAGGTCGGCCCCAAAAATCCTCAACACAGCAACAGTCTAATGGTCAAAAGCCACAATTCAGTACTGCATAGTTCTCAGTCTTTTCACGTGTTTTCAGCAACTATTTTATGTTTAATGTGTTTAGAAGAAAATCTCAAACACGAATGACTGCTGTTGTTTCCCTCACCAATGTTGTGGCTAAAACTAGTTAAACTTTAACCATAGTGTTGCGAGATCATTTTGAAATGGCACTGCCATCCATTAGAACAATGGTTCTCAACCTTTTCAAGTAACCAACCAACAGAAACTTAACCCACGTCGATTCACATCAGTTAACCACTGGTTAATTTCAGGTATTTTGCAAAGAGAGTTTCCCCCCCCCCCTCACTCCACCCAACCGTCTCGCTCTTTCCATCTCCGGCACTTATTTTTTTGACACCTGTCTAGACCTGGTTTCTTGGGAGATCACATAGAAAAATTTATGAGACCTGTCACTCAGATGAAGCATTCGTTCTGGCTGTCATTCTTTATCCCCCATCCACTTGCTGTCTTTCTTTTGTTCGTCCTTTTTTGTTTCGCTCTCGCTTTCCTTCTTTTTCCTTTCTTGTCCTTCCTCTTCATCTGCCCACAGACAAAAGACACACAGGCACATGCAGTCATTGCATGCGATGTACATGCAATTCAGCATGCGATCAAACACATTCTGAAGTTTTGTATGATTGCTGACACACACACACACACAGACACACACACACACACACACACACACACACACACACACACACAAAAATGTCCATGTTGTGTGAAACAGAAGCCTTCCCTTCTGGTCTTTCATGTCTTCCAGGTATGGCAGTCATGACAAGGAGGACAGATTGCAGCTCGCACACCATGACAAAAATAATAGCTGACATTTTTTATTCCACTTGGATGGGAATTCTTCATTTTTATCTTCTTTTCTTCTCGAAAAAAAACCTTTCTACCCACAGAGCTGCTAATTCACAATCACTCCTCTTCCACAGTCTTCCATACTTACCGATTGCCCGCAGCGCAGCATAGCAATACAAAAGGTGATTTGATATATACAGACTTTATTACACTACCCAATCATTATCATAATTTTACGAGTTTTCCGTCACATTTGTTATGGAAACTGTTCGTCTGATGGCCGTGCCGTGCCTTTACCCTGACATCCCGAATCCGTTTTGCCACGTGCTGTCACGATCCATCAGTTTAATTTGAAAGATCACTATTGTACTTAGCCACAAGCATCGATGCTGTTATTCAATAAGGAGGCCATGTTTCATTCTTCATCTGTCATGGAAGCAGCGAGGAGAGTCTGAGGGGAATGCATCTTCCTTTTCATCCTGGGCGCACACGGCAAACTCGGGAGACCTGCCGCTCGGAAATCCGCGGACGCGGGGTCACAGGAATGTCAGTGAGTTTTTATAAAGGTCAAAGGTCAGCTCCATGAAACTCATGCCTCTTTTAACAGAAAAGACAATGCATTAAAGACTTGCTGTTGAGATGTGAAGGGAATTTTGCTGAGGTGGATAGAAAATGATTGGTAATACATCCAGGAAATATTACAGGACACAAAATGACAGCTTTCTGATTGGAATACCTCCCACAACTTGTATGCATGGACTGTGGGGCATAGTTTGTATTGACAAATGTGTACGGATTCTGTCTGCATCTTTGAATAATAGTATATATGATGATATAGTAATAGTATATAATAAGGCAGCACAATTAATTGCAATATTCTGAAATCTCAAAATGACCAAGTGCAGTACCCAAATTGATTTACAATTTTTTGAAAGGTGAAATGTGTGAGAAAACAGCACTGTAATGAAGTATTGTAGTACTGGTTTGCTTGGTACAGGCCCCCAATAAATGTCACATCAATATTATCATGAATTTTTTAAAATATATTTTCTTCAGTGAAAATAAGCATAAACACAAATCCTGTCTTGTGCTCAGTGGTTCTTGGTTGCAAAATGCTGAGAGTTGAATGTACTATGTTAGCCTGTTCAGCTGCCGTACAGTATAAAGACACTCCATACATTAACAGTGCACAGAAAAAGTATTTCAATACATAGATTGCTGTGTGGTTTCAGGGATGGTGATGTTAAAACACTTCTGGTTCCCTGGTCTCAAAGTCAGTGCCTTTTTTAAAATGTGATTCTGATTAGAGGCCTGACATTAGGTCTGGGGCTGTAACGTAATCGGACATTTTTTTTTTTCTGTTTTGTTCTACAACAAAAAATACATCAGAAAATACCCCACTCATGAATTTTGAAGCTTTTTCTTGTTTTAAAAAAGGTGGTGGCCCACAACTGTACATCCACATGTTGAGAATATTGTAGTGGCAGCAAACAGAGCAATTCCACTTGTTTTTATCTTCTTATTCCTTCAGATGTTGTTATTTTCATGAATTACCTCTCCTCTTAAAAGAAATGGCCTGATTATTTAATCTGATTATGCCTGATGCTTTGGATATATTATCAATTTCATGCCAATAAAACACACTTATGTTTGACATTTTGGGAAATGCAGTTAGTCACTTTCTTGCCAAGAGCTGGATAAAAAGATTAATAGCATTCTCATGTTTGCACCTTATAGCTATATGACACAGTCCATTAGTCCATTAGCATAAAGGAAACCTGGAAACCTGGACAAATCTAACGTGGTAATCAACACACAGTATATACTGTTTGTTTCCTGGTGTCTTTCTCTCAGTGACCACACGACCCACAAATTGTCAATCTCACATTTTGTTTTTGCACAGATATCACGATAATTTGTAGTGCTGCAACTAATGATTAGTTGGCCGATTATATTCTCGATTAATTAATAGTTGTTTGCCTATAAAATGTTGGAAAACTGTGAAAAATGTTGATCAGTGTTTTAAATGATCTGTATATACAGAATGTTATATGTGTGTGTAGCATGAAGGGACTACCACTTTCTTTTTTTTTCTGTGAAGACATGCAGCAAAGGGCTACAGGCAGGAGTTGAACCCACAGTCGCTGCAGAGGACTCACAGCCTCAGTACACAGGCCGCACACTCTGCCAGCTGAGCTACCAGGCCACTGGGACTACAGCTTGCATTTCATCGTGCAGCACTGTGTTGTTAACCTGACATGCCAGATGGTTTGTTAGACAGAACCATCTGGGAAGTCATCCTTAGAAACTTCTTGGAAAAGGGCAGGCACTTTTAAAAAAAACACTTGGCAGGTGATTGGATGAACCATCTGTCTGTCACTTCTAACATGGGCAAATTGAATCCACTCAGATTAATGAACCATATAATGTAGTGCCGAGGAAGAAACATGCCAACAACAAGCCGCAGTCTGTAAGTAGTTAGCATGTCTGTAGACGATTCTTGATTCTATTTTGTAAAGGACATTTGCACATAAAAGGCACTCTTAGGAAAACCAAAATCATCTTTGATTATACAAGGGAAGCAAATAAGAAAAGTGTTAACGAACAACTACTTCATGTCTCGCTGTCGTCACACCTAAAAACTCGCCTGTAGCTGCCAGTAGTCTCTCCTAGGATGCTGATTGGCTGCACCACTTTTGGTGCAGACACAAACAGATAACTCAAAGCCTGGCAAGATGGATTCTCGCGCGACTCGCAAGGTATCTGTGTTGTGTAATGACAAATAAATGACCATGATACCTTGATCTTAACTCTTGGCAAGAAAGCTAATAAACAAATATCTGAAAACTTGCCTGAAAGTTTCCCTGAGGGATTTTTGACCTCTTGTAGGCTCTGTGCTGTGGAGATGTTTTTTCTATGAGAGGGTCCCGGTTTTGTTTGCATTGTGTAAGCGCACAAGGTCGCACACACACACACACACAGACACAGACACAGACACACACACACACACACACACACACACACACACACACACACACACACACAGAGGTGACATAATACACATTCCTGATAATAGAGTCACACTGCTCTACCTGTGTACAGGTCGCAATAATGCACAAGATACACAGCAGTGCCCAGCAAGGTCAGTAAAGAAGAGTGTCTGCTAGTAAACATGAAGTGCAGGTTTCAAAGGAAGGAAATGTGTTCATCTCATTTGTTAGACCTCAAGGACAGACAAGATGCATTTTGGTGAGAAACACTGAATGTTATGTTTGTTTACAAAAGGACTCCACAGGGCACCTTTAAGTGAAACGAATTCCACTTATTTCAAATGAACTGTGTTAATGGGATGTTTCTCTCTGAACAGTTGAGTAAGTGAAATCTGTGCTGGAAAAAAAAAAAACAGACAAGAAGACAACATGAAGTTCATCATATTGTCAACCATTAGTATAAATTAAAGGACAAATCTGTACTGTAATAAATCATAAAGTGACCATGATATGTCATTAGAGATGAAGGAACTAAGTTGAAATACTCACTACAGCTGCAGTGTCCTTTGAAATTTCCATGACTGTTTTTGTTTCCCCTTTTCATGTTAATTAGAGTTCAAATTAAAGCTGAATGATCGCCAAATGAGTTATTACTGTTTATGAGTTGTAAGACATCATTAATAATTTTATGAAAGGCGTAGATGTTTATAACAGTTACACTGAGCAATATGTCAGAGCAATGGAGTCTGGCAGGCAGTTGAGACAGGCAGTCGCTTAAGTCAAAGTCCAGAGTGTGTCCATCCACCTCAGCAAAATTTCCTTTTTAGTGTGTTTTCGTGGCAGTGTGCTTTTGTTTCTAGGATAACTTTACATTGACATGCAAGTGACCGCTATAAACAGCTGCTCAACTTACAGTGGAGGACTTGTCCTCACTTGTTAATGTCAAATTACAATGTTGTGCTCGTCTCCTACGCTCCTTCAGTGTTCCTGCAGGCCACCTGAGCTTCCTTGAGTCTGGGGAGGAGGGGGTGGGGAGAAACAACTTGCTTCAACCATAGATCATATATTAAAGAAGACTTCAACCTGTATAATATATATTCTCCAACTCACTATTTGGGCTGCAGTACTCGTTTTTGGATGTGAAATTGTTACATATTGCTCTCATATCAACTTGATTTTGAGGAGGAAGGGTTGTAGGTGAATCGGCATTGTGTTCTGACCACTTTGCTGGTTTGAGCTCCAGCAGGGAAAATATCTTCACTGCATTTTATTTGTGCATCATGGAAAGATGATTTGTTTCAAATTAGGCCTGGACGATGTGATAAAAAAAAATCATATTATGATTATTTTTGACTGAAATTGCGATTACGATCTACATCACAATTAGTGGGAATGATCATTTTTGCATTACAATTTTCATTTTATACTAAAAAACAACAAAAAAACAAAACAAACAAAAAACAAACCATTAAAAAAGATGAGGATGATGTGATATTTCTTGGGATCTGTACCAAACAAACATGTTTTCTTTCATCTGAAGAACAGGATTTTTAGGCCAGAACATCTCTGCGGCACTGCGGTGCTTCATTATAAAGCTGTTGCCTCACACATTTTTCCTTTTTCAGAAAATTACGATTTGATTTTGTTTCTGTGATTTGGATATTGCACTTGGCCATATTGCGCTTTCAGTAATATTGCGATTAATTGTGCAGCCCCATTTAGAATTTTTGACTAATTAATTGATTAGTACTTGTCCAGACAATGATCCTCACTGGTGATTTGTATACAAAACATTCCATTTGTCTCCATCAACAGACAGTGGATATCTAAACCTTGAAACATTTAATTCAACCTTGATTTAGTCCTGGAGTTATTTTTATCTTACTTCAGGAAATAAGTACACTTGATCTAAGACCTGGCTAAACTAAGGACTATTTTAAACCACGTCTGAGAAAGGCAATCTCTGTTAATCTGGCTTTAAAGGCCTCTTTATTTTAGTGCCAGGCCTAATCCCTGTCCTGGAAATTGGCCCAAAACTGAACAGAGGGAGCCAAAGAGAGTTCACATTGTAATTTGCATGCTGGCCCAGAGCAGCAGCTTAGTTGGTTTATGCCTCGGGCAGCCTGTGCCAGTGTATCCTCCAAAGAAAAGTCTGCTTCATCACAGTTGGGAAAGACAAAATAATAAAACAAAAACTTGCTTTAAAAGTCCTCAAGCATGGTATGGAGTTTCCCCAGTGTTTCATGATGTCCGATGACATTTAGATAGGAGGCAAAGGGCTCTCTGTTCGAGTTCATTAATAAAAGTCTAAAACCCACAGTGAAGGCAGATAACTCGGAGTTATTCCTTCTAAAGGTCAAGTGGATCTCATGCAATTACTGAGTGACGGGGCAAATCTAGAATGTGCCCGAATTCATCGAAGGAGGAGAAGGGAAAGATAAGAGGTCCTTATACCACATGAAACTGTATAGTATACCAAATTGCATATTGATTACTTGTTTGAAAGGCATCTCATTTGTTCTAGCTAAGGCTGCACAGGGCTCAAAACTAAACGTTTACTATAAATCCACATCTGAGACAACAAGTTCAACATCACAGTCTTACATGCAAGGCCTGTGGTGCATACTGTACTGTAGTTGTGATATTTACAACTGTATATATGTGTGTATAGATTCATTCTGCATTTTTGAATAATAGCATATATGAATCAATTATATATTAATAGTATATAATACTTATAATAACAATAGATTTCTGTAAAACTGGGTTGTACAGAGAACAAGCACATAGACAATTCCTGTCTTCTGATTAGTGATTCCTGGTACAAATGTCAGGGCTGCTGCTGGCCATTTGGGTGGCCTGGTTTCAAGGCTGATGCATTTTCTTAAAACTGGGTATTTGGTCAGATGCCTGAAATAAGATTATAACATAAGCTTAAAAGATTATTTTTTCATGTATTGTTCTACAATATAAAATATGTCAGTAACAACCCCATTTGTAATTTTAAAATTTTGTCTTAAAGAGATGGCGCTAACAAGTGGCGAAATGAGACTACAGAGTTTAATATCGGGGACATTAAACATCATCATGCTAAAGTCACGCTGCTGTGGTGTAGTGCACTGATAACCTAACATTAGCTTTTTACTCCTGGTCATTGCATTTTTGCTTCAAAAATCATATAAGTGGTGTTTATTTGTGAGGATTATCTTGCCGAACAAAATGTGTATGTATTTATTTATTTACAAGTTTATTTGACAGGTCCATATATAATAAACATAAACATAAACACTTGAAATCTGATGCATTTCACACAGATATAACTAAAAGATAATTTTCAATCACTGAGCTTATTTTCTGCACTAATCCAAAGTTCAATGGAAAAATCCCACTGGTTTTGTGGAGGAAACCAGAGTGATGCTAACATCCAGGTTGGCCCACAAAGATATGTCGTCCCTGCAGCACATTATTAGCAAATGTTAGCATGTTAGCATGTGAACATGGCAAACATTATGCTATAACTGCTAAACACCATGTGAGCAAGTTAGAATGTGCATGTTAGCATTTAGCTCAAAGGACTGCTGTGCCTAAACAGAACCTTAAAGAGCTGCTAGCATTGCTATAGACCAGTGATGCTCAAGTTGCGGTCTACAGGCCAAATCTGGCCCCTGATAGGGTGCTAGGTGGCCCACTGGAATGTTAGTCTCTTAAACAAATATTCCAGTTTTGTATGACGAGATAAATGAGGCTGTTAGAAACAGACAGAAGGATTATGTTTGTGTTATGACCTCTCAGGCTGCACATAATGCAGTAGGAGAGTGTAAACTACGCAGTGGAAAACTATAAACTGACGAGGAGCAAATGTTACAATTAAATGAAGATCATTCTGAGCCCATAAATGTGTATTTCATATAAAAAGAACATGAATATATGCTGTTCACTCTGGTGGGAGCAGTTAATGTTTATGAATCATTCCATGTTTCAGTGATTGCATGATGGAAGAGGTTCCAGCATCTTTAATGTTGTATGTATGTCTTTAATATGTTACCAAAGCATTTACAACATGCACCTGCAGTTATTAAATGCAGTAAAATATCAAATTTGTCTGTTAATCTTTGCACCAAGTTCATTCAGTTAATAAATTAACTTAATAAGTCACTTCATTTGAAAATAAAGAATTTCAAAGACAGATGAGTTATGGGCCTCATTTTGCAAAAGTGGCCCTTGGCCAAGGGAAGTTGAGTGCCCCTGCTGTGGACTCTAGTCCTGTTAGGATGTACTTGTGTCATAAAAGTTGATGAGAAATTACTCAATCAAGCTTTCATGCTGCTAGGCAGTGCAACAAAAGTCTACAAAGTCAAATTTTCTTTTTTACTTTCTTACAGAAGACAAAAAACAATGTCTAGTCATTGTGAATATGTTGTTTTAAAGAACTTGTACTAGATACAGAACAATACTTAAACATTTGAATACATTTCACTGTGTTCCTGTCATTCAAAGAAAGTTGCCCAGAGCTAAGCCACTAATCAATCCTTTCAGGATTATGCAGGCTTTTGTGTGCATTTTTTTTTTGTGTGCAATGAAACTGCAAAGTGAAAAATTCAAAACTGCAAAAAATGTGTTTTTTTTTTGGTATGATTCATTTAAAAAATCAAAGGCAACTTGTTCCAGAGAGAATAAAAACATATACTTTGTTCTGAATGTTCTAAAAGACTCAGGTTTACAAAAATTCTAACAAAAATGCCTCATTTGCAAATGAAGAAGTGCACCTGTGAGGTATTCTACAATGAAGCAAAATCTTTTTGGAGATCAGCCTCAAAAACTTTATGCACAAAATGATAAAATATGAAAATGCACAGACTATTGATAAATGTCAATAACAATGACAAACTCGGTGTTCTTGTCAGTACCCGTGACAAAATAAAAAACACTGAGTCAGTCCATTGAGATGCAAATGCATAATGTTTGCGTGGGGGACTGCTATGGTGGGTGGAACTTGGGGGAAGCCACAATGATCGGTCACATTTGCAGAAAAGTTGTGGTGACTGGAGAAAATAGCAAAGTCATGCAGAATTCATGGAGATTGGTTGCATTTGTGTTATATTCTGGGTTTGCAACATCGCACATTCCTGGGGGGACTGACTAATCTTTGGTCTATACAGGTGGCTGTGGTTCAGCAGGAAGAGGGGGCTGTCCATTAATCTCAAGGGGTGTGGTTTGAACCTCACCTCCTCTTGTCCATGTCGGAGAATCCCTAAAGAAAAGTAAAAAGGGGAGTTTGTCTTCTAAACACATTATACATGCTAGTTGTGAAAACACTGAGAACTATTTAGTACTGAATTGTGGAGTTAGACCGTTAAAACTGTTCATAATTTCTGTATTCAGGATATTTAATGTGGACCTCAAATATGGCTCGGTAACTTGCCAAAGCCCAACACTATAACCTGACATGCCAGATGGTTTGTTACACAGAATCTTCTGGGAATTCGTCCTTACAAACTGTTTGTAAAAGGGCAGGCACTTTAAAAAAAAAATATTTGGCGGATGATTCAACGAATCAGATCAATGCTTTCATGGATGTTTCTTGCTGTTGTCACACCTAAAACCACACCCATAGTTGCCAGTAGTCCCTCTTAGCACCACCACTTTTGGTGCGGACACAAATGGGTAACTTGTAGTCTGGCAAGATGGATTCTCACATGATCTCGCAAATCCAGCTGCCTTGCAAGGTCACCAACACTATGAGCCCCACAAACAGACTCACAAACAACACCACCTGCTCTCACCCTCTCTAACGGTCAGTAACAAACGTATCTTCAGCGACTCTCTCAGTCCAAATCAGCCCAACGGTTCACTTCAGCTCACTTCAGTCCCAACAACTCGACACAAAGCAAATAAAATACCATCCTGTCACCGTCCTCTGGCTCTGGTGGCTCCTACATGTCTGGACTTGTCCAATAAAGCAGCTACATGTTTCAGGTCATGGTAGTGTTTGACACGGGAGTCAGCAAACATTTCAGACTGATTTTATATACTTAACAATTTGTTTAATCGTTCAAATTTGGCTAGGTGGTTAATAACACATTTCTGTGGTGTGAAAAACAGAATAATTATTGCTGCTTTCTCGCATCATGTGTAAAAGTTAAATAGGCTGCAAATTAATTTGGATGGAAGTGCTATACAGTCCAATTTATATCATTTTATAAAACATACTGCTGTTCACCACATCAGATGTAATGACAGACACACAGGACCGGACGCTCACACTATTACTGTGCCATTTATATCACATCAATACATCTTGCCATTTAAGAGTTCGATATTAAGCGAAGTAATTGACAGTCTTTATTTGTGCTGAGTCGCACTGGTTTCTCCATGACCTCTCAGCTTTCTCTTCTGCAGACACGCCTCAGTGTGTTATGTGACCTATATGATTATTCTGTTGTGTTGTTTGCAAGAGAAAGAAGCAGACAGCGTGAAGGAAAATAGAGCGATTTATTATGCAGCTGTCCCAGGGTCACAAGAACGAACTTCATAACAAGCGAACACTTAATTTATGATCTGTGCCTATTTATGGGGAACCTTTTCCTAATGCCTCACTTTTATCTTGTTGAATATATTAAGTATCTGAGTGTCTCGCACTCAAGTCTGCCTCGGCTCTCTTTCCTTTTTCCCTCTCATTATCTGCCATCCGCAGAGAGCGCTCCGCCATCAGAGCACAGAGAACTTTTACCAGTCATCCTGCACCATGGGACTCTGCGTTACATTGCAAATTGTGACACCTCCGGTGCAGATGTGACAATGAGACAGCAAGTCAGTGGTCCTGACATAAAAGCAGAGCTGTTACTAAATTAATGTGTGATTGTTTAATATGGAACAGTTCTCTACGACCTCCTCGGAAACAGTTCGCATAGTTCTTTCTTCATCGATTGAATGGTGCTTGTACAGCATGAAGCACGGTTTTTATTTAAGTAATACAAATGCAGCTCCACTTCTAACACTTTCTGACACGCTCTGTATTCTTTGCTCTCCCTGTGAAAAACACCCTTTCTTTTGAGCATTTGATGCAGCAAAGGCAACTCTCTATACGGTGTCAAGGCTGTGAATAAGGATGTATCACCGGATCCAGACTGAGAAGGTTTTTCAGCAGGGCGGTAATGAGCTGTCGTCACCAACACTGTTCCTGGAACAATGACAGGTCCCATCACATTCTCCTCGGAGTAGCTTGTTGTGAGCTAGCTCAAGTGTTCTCGCAGGCGTTTGCGGGTTGTCCTCCCAAGACAAGGACAGGCTGAAGGAAACAAAACACTTTGGAAATGATATTCACTGATCTAACTTTGGACCATTTGTTGTTTTAGTCTGGCCAAAAAGAATATTATCAGCTTACAAAGAGTGAAACTTCAGTATTGCTTTCTTTGTCTTATCTGCCAAGACAGAATCAGAGCATATAGCATTCCTGTCAAAACTAAAATTACATTCATAGATTTGCATGAGCAAATATATTTAGGAAGAAAATGCAATGCTATAAGGGGGAACATTTGTATTGAACATATAGCACACTCTGCAAAATGTTCAAAACACACGTCTGCCAAACATTTACTGTCTACATGTCAGTTGCTTTCCCTAAAATATCCACTGGAGTTTGATTACTGTTTTATTGTCATGTTGAGCAACTCATAACACTTTGTTAAAGAAGGGGCAAAATCACACACCCAACTCATCAGCATAGATTTCAGGCAGGAGGGATGGAGGGGATAGCTACTCCCCTGATATTTAAACATCGCGCCTTAATTTTGTGTTTACAGACGCAGAAGAATTATTGGTGCATAAAAAGTCCCTAAAATGAAGGTAAGAAGGTGTGTGTGTTTCAATTAAAGGAAACCTATGCCTTTGTGTTAGCTTAGTACAGTGAAGGATCCGTGAATCACCTGGTTTAACCAAAATACTAACATGCGGACAACATGCTAACATGCATGCTGATGTTCAGCAGGTCGGTTTTAATGTTACCATGTTCACCGTCTCAGCAACTTATCATGCCAACAACTCAAGACCAAAAAAAGTCTTGTATGTTTTTTCCCAACTGTTGAAAAAGTGAAGGGGCTTACCCCTGAAGTAAGCTGAGCAAGAAAGGCTAACAATAACGTCACCTTTGTGCCTACAATGTCAGCTCCAGTGTAATTCAGGAGCTTCATAATCCAGCCTTAAACTGCAGCGTCTTTTTTGGAGAATAAATTTGGAATGATAATCCAACACAAATGTGATTATGTATTGATTCTCTGTTGAAAAAAGTTGTTGTTGCTGTTGTTAGCAACAATCCTATGATGCCTTGGGTTGAGTCTGATAACCAATCAGAAACTGTGTTCCTGACTTGTGAACCAATCAGAGGCTGTGTCCCTGACTTGTCAACCAGTCACAAGCTGTGGTCCTGACTGGCCATATGTGTGACAGCTCTGATCCACAGGTTTATTAATACATCTGAGCTCAAATGTGTTGCTCAATGGAATAAAATGAGATCGACACTTCAAAATAAATTTTGCTGTGATGCCAGTAATGAGCTCAAAGCTGCTGAGGCATCACATGACAATATTGCAGTAATGTGGTTAACATAACAGCCCTAGTTAGCTCTAAACACAAAGAATAGCCAGGCTTATGTGAATCACATTTGTTGTGCAAGTATTTAGTCATAAACCAAAGTACTGGACAAACTATAATTTGAGGATTCACCTAAATGAAAAGTTGAAGATATTAAAAAAGGGATATGGATGTGTGTACCAAATTTCATGGCAATCCACCAAACATTTGTTGAAATATTTCAGTTGTGATGAGGGGTCCTGAACAGAGAGTACCTGGTCTGAGGAAGTCCTCAGAGTTACTGCAAGGGGTCCTCCAAATTATTACATTTCCCCCCCCCAAAAAATTCAAATATGTCTGAAAATAAATATTAACATAAATCAAACATATTATTAGCAAAGATAAATTTGTAAAACATTTAATTTACACAGTACTGACTAACCCTTGAATCCTTGTGCAATTATGTGAGTGCTAGCTGACCTAACATATTGGCCAATTAGCTGTATTCTTGTCCAGTGCGTACAGACACTCTGGGAGCCACAATGATAGATTTGTAACTTCATAAGCAAGAGACTCTGACATACCGTACATTCAATGCAGTATATGTAGTAGGGGGTCCCTGCTCCGTTTCTCAATCAGCTAACGGGTCCATGGCCTGAAAAACCCCTGGTCTCAGACCAAGAGGGGTGGACTATCTTACGGCCAACAGACTGATAATGCCATGGAGCAATACACCCACCACTAGTGTGACTAAAAACAGGATGTGACATGAGTGTGGATTAACAAACTGAGGTTTAAAAAGGCACATCTGATCAAGCAGAGGTGAGTCACAGACATAACCAGTTACTTCTGTCGAGTAAAACTAATTTAGTTCAAAACAGGATATGTAACATCCCCTAAGTTCCCAGCTCTTTAGTTATGTGGCAACACATGAAACAAGTGGCTTGAGCTTGATGATCTCTAATTCCTGATAGAGATATAGTCTATTCATTATGTATCAACACAGTTTGGCACATAATTCAGCCCCAGCATGTGAATGGAGCAAAGCCGAAAGAGAAGGTTTCTCTAACCCACAATATGTTTTGGCCCTTTGGGAGGTAACTCACTTCTGTGCAGATTGTAAGTCATGGAGCCATTTTGGGCCAGAATGAATAAATAATGGAACACAGAGTAAAGCAAAGAACAAGCCGCCTAAATATTTCATCCCTCCAGGCCTGTGCTGTGACCTAAAATTTGGACTGCAACAACAGACGAGTGTCAGTTTGAAAATAAAATAAAAATGAATTGAATTGTTCCCACTAGGGTGGAAATTGTTCCCACTTTAGTGGGGTGGGATTTGAAGCCGCGAGGAAGATGTTTAATGCAGCAAACATTAAAGAGCTCACTTTGAGCCTTGAATATGAGGCAAATCCTCTGTTTTTAAGGGGGCTTTGGGGACTGTTTCACCTGTGGTCACTGCTTCAATGCAGGCAGCAGCGGGTGTTGATGTTCCACTTAGCAGGGGAGGCTCTTTGTACACTGTGGAGCAAAGTTGCAGAGGTAGGTTCAATAAATGTACTAAAGCGACCTTTTCAGTCTCTTTGAGCCTTATTAAGAAGCATGCTGATTTATTAACTGTTCTTTTTTGCCCATATAAACACCAGGACTATTAAATCTATGATTCACATGAGTTGTGGAGGTTGCTATGACTATGCTGAACACAGTTTGAGGCCCTTATTTAGCTGGATATGATCAGTCGTTTTGTCATAGGAGGACAACCAAGAGTGCATCTTTTAGCTTCTTCCTGTTGTAACGGAAACACACAAACCGAACAAAATAAAAAAAAGCTCAGGATTCCTTCCTTTATTTTTCACCTTGTCTACCTGGTATACAAGTTGTAGCACTGACACATTAAAATGATTTACCATCATATCACCACAGTTTGCAGCAGCCACAACGGGGGTCTCATCCCGACTTGTCACATACCGACAATTTCTCACCGTCCCTCAGGGTCTGATATTGAAGCAGAAATGACCCTTTAATGGCTCTATCTGTGGGCAAAAAGACATTTTTAATATGTGACTAATGCCGTCAAAGGGTTGCAGTTTGGTCAGGATAAGACAATGTTTGGGGTTACCACGGCTACATTACGTCAGGTACGTCCAGGGTTGGAGGGTTACTTTAAAAAAGTATTCAGTATGACTTGTTAAAAAATGTAGTAATGTAATCTAAGCATCACAATAATAAAGTAACGTAACTTGATTACTTTCTTCTACTTTTTGGATTACCTCAATATAAAATATAATGAGATTGTTTAGCCTAATATAGTGTTTTTAGAGCTGCACGTAGATTATTTTCATTATCAAGTAATCGGTGGATTATTTTCTCAATTAATCAGTTAGTTATTTGATCAGTGAAAAGTCAGAAAAGAAGTGAAAAATGTTGATCAAAGTTGACATCATCAAAAAACATGATGTCCTCAAATGTCTTCTTTTGTCCATAACTAATGTAACTGACATGCGTCCACATGCTCCACATTTGCACCTATTTTTCATTACGGATTGATCTGTCAGCCATTTTCTCCATTACTGTCAGAAAATGGTGAAAAATGTTGGTTAATGTTTTCCAAAGCCCAAGATGATGTCCTCAAATTTTGTCTGCAACTCAAAGATATTCAGTTTATTGTCAGAGAGAAATAAAGAAACCAGAAAATATTCACAATTAGAAGCTGGACATTTTTTCTTAAAAAAATGACTCAAAATGATTATTTTTTTATCAAAATAGATGCAGATTAATGTAATAGTTAGAGTGTTTTGTATTTGTTATTAGGTTCATTAGTTTGTCCAGCTCTTCCTTCCTTTGTTGCTCACAATTTATTGATTGATTGTCTGATTTAAAGACAAAAAATTGAGAAATTTCCACCCAGTGAAGCATGGTTGTATGTCCTTTATTTTAAAGTTGTAATCACACTAATAACCGCCATTTTTTACTAAATGTAACTGTAATCTGATGTTTTAAAAAAAACCTTTTATCTGTGACTGAAAACCATTACCTTTTTTTGTATATCCAAATTACGTAATCTGTTACTCCCCAAGCCCGTGTGTGTCAGGTGACATCACCAAAGTAACTCGCAAAACAAAAGTCACTTAACAAGAGTCACATGTCACTGAAGTGACTCACAACATGAAAGTCATGTGACAGGTGTAAGTCATGCGTCACTGAAGCAAATCGTGACACGAAAGCCATGTGACAAAAGTCACATGATGCACGTAACGTTACGTACCTCACTACTTTTAATAACATTTTGGTTACACACAGGGCATGAACCCCGGTCTCCCCGGTGAAAACATTGGTAACTGATGAGTTGGGAGTGAGACCAGTCTGGTCACACATGCCTTACTGTCTAGTTGATGCTTTGAAAAATAATGTTTCACAGAATCATTAAACTTCTCTGGTACACCCACAGTGTCTCCAGCATTGTGTTCATGTTATTCCTATTAAACTGAATCAGGGTTGTTTTCAGAGCTTTTGTTAGACTTTCTCGCTCGTCATTTTGACGGACAGAGTGGTAAAAATTTTGTCATAATCTATTATTAGCCATCATTTTTATTCTTCTCTTGATAATGAGACAGTCCATTTAATAGCCTTTAATTTGCATTTATGATGGAATGGAGAGAAAAGATGAACAGAGACACCGACAGTGCGGTTACTTTTCATGTTAACAGTGAAAGTCTGCTGACAACACAAAGCGCTGCTGCAGGCTGATAAACAGTTTTACAGCTTGATTCCACCAGGCACGGATGTGTCGTCAAAGCGTGGACAGATGCTGCGTCGATTTGCATAGAACAGGTCGAGCGGGCAGGAAGTCAGACGCAGAAACGCCAGAGAATCCAGTCAAGTTTCAAAATAAAAGACCCCTGCAGACTCGTAACCATAAAAACAGACAAAAACAGAACTATTTAAGTATCCATATCCATACTCATCCACAGTTGCTGCATAAAAAGCTAGGAAAGAGGGCCAAATCAACAAAAGTAAGTGAACGCTCTGCTGCTGAGACACTGCTGGTGGGACATGCAGCTGTGTGCAGGCCGGATCAAAACTTGTGATAGAGACGTGGCGGGCCTAGTGGAATCCGTGGCCACTTGCTAGTCATTCATCCTCTACTGAATCAGTCCCTCCCTTTCCCCTCACTCATTAACATCAGAATTAATATCAGAATTATCAGTTTTAGCAACTTGGCAACTTTCTTACTAGAATTAGAGACTTTTCAGACCTTCTTAGCACTTTTATTCTTAAAAAGCGCCGATTAACAAAATTAGTGACATATTCAGAACAGAAAAGGCAAGAAAGAATTCATTCTCACTTTTTCCAGTCTCTGGAGGATGTAAATTGAAATCTATGATGTGCCTGCAGTGAGTTTGCGTTTTTTTTGGCTGAAGATTTCTCCATCTGTCTTTTATATGGCTTAAAGGGATAGTTCACCAAAATGTGAAAGTTAAGTCTACTCACCTTCACACCGATTGAAAATTGGGTTTATGTTTTTGAGTTCACAAAACACTGCTGGAGTTTCATTGGAAAGCAGCTTTGCAGAACCTCAAAACAATGGAAGTGAACGGTGACCAGTTTTCAAATGGAAATAAAAAAGACAAACACTTCCATACTGCTCGTCTGGCATAATAATCGAGTCTCCTAAAGCCTCAACATGCAGTTCACTTGCGTACGCACACAGTCACACCACACATACCCAGTTCAGAAAACATTCAGTCAGTGACAGATGATATTTGGTTAACCCTAACTCTGGTTGTATATTAAGTTAATCCAGCATTAATGCAATAGACCGCCAGGTCCACTGTGACACTCTCATTCATTCTCACTGCTTGTTGTGAAACATTTCAGGCGACAGTTTGGTTAGGTTTAAGCAACAAAATGACTTGGTTTGGTTTATAAAAACATGATATTTGGGTTAAAATGACTACTTCCTTCAGACTATCAACTCTGCCTTCTTGCCTTTCATGGGAACTGAACTGAACTATGTCTTCCATGTCTAAGTACTGTGTTTTACCCATCCAGCCACCCCAGCCTGATCATTATATGAAAATTCTTGCTCTTATACTGTGTGCACCTTCATACTGTAGGTGTATACTTTTCACACCTATGTGAGGTAAAATGACACTAACACGATATCCTAGTGTGCTGGCATATCTATAGACCTTTCTCACAGCAGCCATATTCACGTGTAATAGTAAGATAAACACAGTTGTTACCAGCGATACTAGTAGTTTCATACCCTGAGAATTGTCTGGATGAGTGCATGAGCTGTCATTATGGTCTCTGTCTATCAAAGCCGGTGACAGAATGAGTTTGTGGACATTTTTAATGTTATTTTTTATGTCAGTTTCTAGTCCATGCACATGACATCATTTTATTTGCACAACCTGTCACGATAACGAAGTTTAATAGATTGCTTGACCGACTCATAGATATGGAGACTGATTGATTGATTTAGGCCTGCATTATTCAGGCTGTGAGGGATTGCTCGGAAGATGAGACAACAACAAACAAGAGTCAAGATGCTGAGCGAAGTAAAACTGTAAAACTGAATCTGTGTCGTAGGAATAATAAATTGTGGTGCCACGCAACTGCAGCTCATCTGTCAGAAGGCAATATTGGCTTTGAAAAGATTTAAAAAGGATTGCAAACATGAAAAGTTGAGCGCTCATACAGTTGTTATCAGATGTAGGTGCAAGGACTGAGACATGTTTCATGTGCGGAGCAGAGGAGGGAGCTCTACGTGTTTAAGTCGACAAACTGACAGCCGAGTCTTCAAACAGGACTGTGACTAGAAAATGATGACATACCCAGAGGAAAGAGGATTTCAGAGCATTTTGAGCTTTGTTATAAGTCAAATCAGCTTAAGTAAGCAACTGCAGTCTTATCATTAGTCGAGGAGTGAGGGGTATTTGTTAGCCGTCATTCATGTATTTATCCGGAAATTATATGAAACAGGGCAAAGCATGGCAGTTTCAGTCCGGTGAATAATGGAGAGAAAGAGAAATAAATCTTACTAGGCTATTACCATTTCTTATTCAGACCAGACATTAAGAGAGCAAAACAGAAAACAAAATTAAAGGGGAAATCTGTAATATATTTAATGTATTAACCTACAAAATTACTGTCATCAGAGATGAAGGAAACATGTTAAGTTGAAATGTTCACTTCACTTGATAAGAACACTACAGCTGTGGTGTCCCCCTGAAAGAACTGTTCTGTATGTCTGCTTCATATTAGTCAGAGTTAATGCTGATTTTTTTGTCAAATGAGTAAATGTCTGTTTATGAGTCATAGGAAATCATTAATAATTTTGTAGAAGGAGTAGATGTTTATGACTCTCAAATTGAGCGAAATGTTAATGGAGTTTGGCAGGCAGTGAGACAGGCAGCCACTTAACTCATCGTCCAGAGTGTCTTACTTCAGAGCGGTGGGCTTTTGTTTTCAGGACAACGTGTTTAACTTTACATTGACAGGGAAATGACAGCCATAAACAGCTGATCAGTTCAACAGCTGATCAACAGCTGATCAGTGAAAGGCTCATTGTTGCTTGTTATTGTCAATTTATGAGGTTATGCGCATACTGCATTCCTGCAGGAGGTCACAGGGCTCTTGCCTGTCTCTGCTGTGTCTGATGAGGAGGGGGCAGCGGGAAACAACTCGCTTCAACCATAGATCATATATTAAACAGGATTACAACCTATTTAATATATCATCAGTGGCTCCAACTTGCTATTTGGACTGCAGTACTCATTTTTGCATGTTCGTTGGCTACATATGGCTCTCTTAGATGGTGTTATAATATCTGCCTGTTTCTTTGAAATGATCTGATTCATATAGAAGTATTTGAAGCGTAGGGCCTCTAACCAAGCTGCTGTATTTGACAAGTTGGGAGTGACATGTTGTGTTAGTTGATGGCTCATCTTCCTCACTGTGTGCAACTTTTCTTGCTCAGCGTTTGAAATGACATTGGAAACCAGGATTATCCATTTTAGCTGAAAAAAGATAAGAAACAAAAACGTGAACTGAAAAATCAGTTAAAATATTGAGAGAGCTGAAATCCTGATGTCACATCTAAGTTTGAAAATCTCTGCTTGTTGCACCTGGGAGTTGTGATGGCATTGCAGTAGGTGCTTCACCACCTATCGCTGGCAGTGATCACTCTTCTAGTTTGCATTAATATGAGTGGGAAAGTTTTCTTACTTTTGCAAAAGAATCTGAAGTCCCAGACTCACTTCTGTCCTCTATAAAGTTTGATACACTGCACAGCATTGAGGCCTCGTGTGAGCAGCTCGTATTAGCACCTCTTCCTCCTGAAGATTCTGTCTGTGTTTTGGTCGATTAACATAATCAAATTTAAATTGTTCACCTGCAAATCATTTTCCCATTAATTCCTCCGGTGTCATTAGAAAGTTTCTTCTTTTATTAAAGATGTGGTCTCTGAATGGTTCTTGATAACTTCGACCAAGTAAGAGCAGTGACGGTGTGATAGTGACTCGAGAGTTTCTGTTTTCAGCATCAGAGACCACCGTGATGTTTATTCATGCCTCCTGCAGCGGCACTATTGTTTGCAGGTCGCCCCTCTGTCTGGCAAATACGAGACGCCTCAAAAATCGTCCGTGGAGGGGGAGGGCTTGATTCTCAACCCTCATTAATAGTCTAAAGCAGTGGCACCATCTAATTATGAAGCTCATCCATCAACAGTAACAAGGGCTGTCATCGATATTTAGTTGGGCATAAAAGCCGGCACGCTCTGCTTTATATGCTAAGCGAGACGCCACAAAGAATTTGCAAGTTCCCAATCTTGACACTAATGGCTTTCCATAATTTGATGAATGATGTATTAAACCGAGGTGGGAACCTTGGAGAACCGGAGGAACGAGCTGGGAGATACAAACAAAAGTCACTGCCTGTAATTTACTTGAGAAACTCTTAACCTATGCGGAGGAAGGAGGGAGGGAAGGAGGCGGCACACCGTCACCTCGCCACCTCCGGTTGAGCCGAGCAGGGACTCGGGTGTTAACGTGTTTTTTTTTTTTTTCTGTGGCGAGCTGTCATTGGAATGCAAAGGCCAGTACTGTCTCATGTTAATTAACACCTCTTAATTATAATGAGTTGACTGATCAGCCATGCGAATCAGTAAGAAGAGAGGAGAGGATGGATAACAGTTGATGCCATCAGTTATTGTTCTTTGAACCGCAATGCACAACAGTTACACAGCTGAATCTATAATAAGCATTGTGATCAAACACCAGAGATGGCACAAGTACTCACATTCTTTACTCAAGGAGAAGTACAGATACTTGTGTAAAAAAAAAGAAGAGAAAAGGCTCTTAGAAAAAAAAAAAGAAGAAAAAAAAAAAAAAAAAAAAAAA
>JAJHUR010118476.1:662-15622 GCA_027495735.1 Lutjanus campechanus
TTTTTTTTTTTTTTTTTTTTTTTTACGCACACATACAGGCTCTCTCCTACGTGGGGCCGCATATTCACCGTGAAAACGGATTACAGTCGGTGTGTGACCTATAGGGGGACCTTATGCTTAATGAATATATTGATTTAAATGAGGGGATTGTGAAGCAAAAACAACATATGCATGAATTCATAATTTTTAGGCCATTTTTTGATTGTTAATTTCAGATTTAAAGTGTTCACGCACAGTTTTCAGTGTGATTAAATTAATTCGGAGGGGGAAAATGTGCATAATGTTTTGGGAAAATTGTAATTCATGAGGGGAACTGTCAGATTTGTAATTATTTACAAATCATTTCTAATGAATTGTGCTTATTTTGAACTGTACGTTGATCTCTACCATTTTATTTTCTCTATTTTTAAAAAAAAATCTAAATAAAAAAATCTGAAGCTTTTGCAGCACCTTCTTCTCCGCTGTGCCTTATTTTTCCCTCAAGTTGAAATGTTGCCCCAGAAAAATCAATAAGTGGAAATTCACTTGGGTTTAATGGTTTTTAATGTCCAACACCTAAATTGGAGCTCTGCACTTCTGCAGCTGTCTGCCTCAGGCATGACTGCTGATTACCAAGATTATAATCCTAATTTTCTCTCCCTCTCTGCCTCAGTGTGTGCGTGTGTGTGTGTGTGTGTGTGTGTGTGTTTGGATCTGAGTGTGTATGTGTGAGAAGAGAAGAGAGGCCCAGTTTCAGTTTTTTGACAGCGTAAACACAAACACAGCGGTGCAGTGGGGTTGTAGGAATGTTTCGCAGCATTTAGAGAATGTCAGTCTAATTATGACTTGTGTTTGTACGGACTAAGTGACAGAACAGCCAAATACACCCAGTCGCTACCACATTGTGTGTACTTTGTCAGCTCAACATCAACATTTTAGCTCACTCGTGCTCAGAATAGTGAAAATCCATTGACAGTTCATCCAGTTCAAGCACAAATGCAAGATCTACTCCACAGGAAAAAGCAACAAAAGCAAAAGTGAGGAGGTCAGAGGTCACCGCAGCATGACGGGATGCTTTAGAAAAGGCTTCATTTGAAGGTTTTTGAAGGTTGATGTCAAACACTTGGGGTGAATTTGCCAAATTTGACCATCTGCAAGTAAAATAAAGCCAATATTTTTTTATCTTTTCCTCCATATTTTCATGTATAATCGTGAAATTCATGAAAACAGACTTCTTATCACCACAAAACAACTGAAACACACATCATGTCAGAATAATTAAAATCTGTCCATCCATCCAAGTTGCATGTACAAGTTTTAATTTAAGATCTACATCATGAGCAAAAAAAGCTAAATTAAGGAGGTCAGAGGTCACCGCAGCATGACGAGATCCTTTTGAAAAGGCTTCACTTCAGGGTTTTTGTCAGTTGATGTAGAATTCTCAGGGTGAATTTGTCAAATGTGACCATCTGCAGGTAAAATAATGCCCAAACTATCCATCCTTTTCTTCTAAAAGTGTCACAATCGACTAAAACGGTCCTCAGATCACCATGAGACAAATTCTTTGGATTGATTTTTCAAATGTGACCAGACACAGGTAAAATAATGGACATTTTATTTGTTGTAAAAGCATTAAAATGGACTAAAACAAAACACAGATCACCATAAGACAAATTCTTGGGGGTAATTAATTAAATGTGACCATATAGAAGTAAAATAATGACCAAATATTTCATCTATTTATTAATTTGTCTAATTTGACCACTTACAGGTGAAATAATGCCAAAATTGTTCTTTGTTTTTCTTGTAAAAGTCTTAAAATGAAGTAAAATAGCCCTGAGATCGCCATAAGACAAATCCTTGGTGTTAATTGGTCAAATGTGAGCATATATAAGTAAAAATTATGCCCAAATTTTTAATTTTTCTCTTATAAAAATGTTACAATTGACCAAATATTTTCACAATCTTTTCACATTTTTATCATAAAAGTGCTAAAATTGAACAAAAATAGATCTCTGATCACTGTGAGACAAATTCCTGGGGTTAATTTGTCAAATGTGACCACATACAGGTAAAATAATGGCCACATTTTAAAAAATCATTTTCTTGGAAAAGCGTTTAATTTGACTGCAGAAACCTGGAGTAGCAGCAGGTTTCACTCAGTGCTGCAATGATTAATCGATTAGTTGTCAATTATTAAATTAATTGCCAGCCATTGTGATAATCAATTCATTGTTTTAAGTCAAATACTCTTAAATGTGAGTATTTTGTGGTTTAAACTGAATATATTTGGATTGATTTTTCACAATTTTCTGACATTTTATGGACCAGACAACTAATTGATTAATCGAAACAATAATCAACAGATTAATCAACAATGAAAATAATCATTAGTTGCAGCCCTGGTTTGATTACAGAGAGGATTAAGACACTTAAATCAGGTTGGCAGTCACTGACCATCTCATATCTGATATTTAATAAAGAAAACAGTCATGCAGCCATACATTAAAGACGTCCTATAATTACATATTTTGTTATCGTCATGTTTTTGCAGCCCTCGCTGGTGTACAGTCAAATAAAACAGGAGACAGACAGAGATGGAGGGAGAGATGCCACAGCAGAACACGCCTCGGGACTGAAACACAGTTGCATGTATGTATATGTTGTGCATTCAACAACTCAGCCGCCAGGCGTCCCTGATTATTGGCCTAATTTAGATCTGTGAGAGTCACATGACATCGTGGTGCATCCAGTGATGAATCTATGCCCAGTGTTGCTCTCGAAAAAAAAAAAAAAAGGAAAAACACCCAGCAGCTCCACCAAACCTGTTACAATATGAAGATTATTGCTGCTGAATGACTTGTGACGTCGAAATGAAGACTTGTTAAGGACGTGTTTGCTTCGGGAAAAACAACTCTTGGTGAAAACTTGCATTTTTTGCACAGGTTGAGGTGTATTTATTCTAAAAAAATGTGCTTGTTTCTCACAGATTTGATGCCTGCAGACATTTTCTTGTCTTATTATGAAGAAAAAAAGACAGACAGAGTGAAAGAAGGGTCCGATTTTTCTAAATTTAAAAGATTCAGACAAAAGTGTAACTGTAGATTAGGTTTAAGCTTCTGTCAAGCAGTCATAAAGAGGTCAAAGGTCAAAGCTGCACTGATGTGGCTACAAGTTATATGATACTAATACTGATGTCTTTGCTGCCAGAAGCTGATATATTGTGCCAGCAGTTAATACTTCAATTGTTGGCACAAACAAATCTGACGCTTTTCCAAGCGAAACAATGATTCAGCTTCTCATCCAAAGATTCTTATCAGTGTGGAAAATCAACTTAAGGGGACAGTTTACCCTGAATAATAAATAATTTTTCTCTTGGCCTGGAGTGATATTTGTCCATCTAGATTTTTTTTTTCTTGTCAGTTGCAGAGTTTTAGAGGTATCAGCCATAGAGTTTTTTTTTGTCTTAAGACAAATAAATGAGATTCTAATTTTGAGCTGACCGAAGTCTCGTCTGTTCCTCCTAAACCCCCGTCTTAGGAGGAAAAAATAGAAGAGAAAAACAAAGGAAAAGCAGGAGATCTTTTGCTGAGCTCACAGGCGTCTCAGAGGTTTCTCTTTGACGACCGTGTGGAGCCAAATTTAAGATCTCATTTAAGACCAAGAGCTGATTATTTAAGACATATTTAAGATCAGTCCAGTGAGACAAAAATAAGTCTTTAAGCTCTTCAGTTGGGCTCGAATTAGTCTCAGGTTGAGACGAGACAAAGGCTACTTCTCAGGAGCCGAATTTAAGAAGCATGAGAAAATAATCAAAGTCTCATTATGGTCTTAATTTGAGTTCATTATATCTTGGAGACTGGACAAAGACGAGGTATTATTTTGAACTTTTCTTTTTCTTTGGGTGACTCAATAGCAATGTCACTCTCCAGACATCATGACCCCTAGTTGTGAGCAGTTTCATGTAAAAACTACTTTTATTCTGCAGTAGAATCGACTGGAATTAATAAAAGATTTTTGGAAAGAGATAGTGGTTTTGAAATTTTCAAATGGATGCCATCCAGTCCCATTATATTGGAGAGAAGGCAGACATCTCTAGGGCTGAAACCTCCCAAACTCTGCAACTCACCAAAATAAAGTACAGCAGTACAAGCCAGGGGGAAAAAATATGGTGAACTGTCCCTTTAAGCAGACTTTTGTCCAAATACAATTCACAGTCGTTTCAGAAGTTCTTTACAATGGGTTCCATCAAATAAAGCACATACATTACATGCAATCAGGATTATGGAACCAATTATGTACCTATAATAAATCCAGATTATATTTGATCAATGTGAAACACGTTTTTGGAGGTTTAATTTCATTTTACCAACTCTAAATGTGGAATATGTTCCCCTCTCCTTGCCAGGTTGCCAGTTTTTTTAATGGTGACTTAATGTTCAGGTTTTTTTTAAAGATGATTTATGGATAATGTAGCTTTTATTCCTTTTATTTTCATTTAAAATGGAAGATGAACATTTTGAGTTGTGCTTCTTGCATCTCAAGTCCAGCGGCAGCACAAACTTTTACAAAAGAAACATCATCCCACATGTTGCAGCCTACACCTCTATTTGTGCCTGTGCTGTTTTTGTAAGGGTAATTTGATTTAACCAGCCGTATAATGCACAATATGCAAATAGCAAGGAAAATTTTAAATAGAAAAAACATTTATATATTTTTAAAAAAACACATTGTGGAACGGATTTTTTGTGGCTGTGTCCATTTTAGTATAAGTATTAGTACAAGTGCAGTATTTTCAATGTTCAATTTGAAAGCAATCCAAAAGTATTCAGATCAGATTACAGTTTTTGGTAGTCCAGTGGATTACATAACTAATTACAAAAATTGTCAATAAATCAATATAAACAAAAGAATTCCTTTGTTCTCCCTTAAATGAAATCTGAACAAAATAAAGTCAGTTTCTAATAGAGAACGATTGGAACATCTTTAAATAAGTGCTGCACATGTTGTAAAATATATTGATGACTGTATCATATCAGACCTGATCGAACACTTTGATCCCTAATGATAAAGAACATGGAGACATGGAGGGGCGAACACATGCAGTTTGGAAACTTGCTGTGACCCGCAGCAGCCGTGCAGCACCGTGTCCTCATGTGTTGGGTGGTGATGCTTTTCTCAGCACTTGCATCATGTGCGCTTCTGACATATGACGTCTCTCAGACATGAAGTAAGGGGGATTTTTTTCTTTTTATTTTGGGGTGAAGTGCGTCATAGGGATGATTCAGATTTGCCCACAGAACAGATCATTTTGTGGGAATAAATTATCATGAACTAAAATATTATTTCCATTTTCTATTGATTTGTCCAGTAGATGTCAAAGGTCCAGTGCAGGAATGTACTGGCAGAAATGGAGTATAATATTCATAAGTATGTATTCATTAGTGTATAATCACCTGAAAATAAGAATAATTTTGATTTTGTTTCCTTGGACTGAGACGTTTATATCTACAGAGTGTGCCAGTCCTCTTTCATGGAGGCCCCATGTTGCACCGCCATGTTTCTACAGCAGCCCGGAACGGACAAACCAGCCATATTAATTCAGCCAATAAGTTTTTCTCCAATGAGGAGAAATCAGAGCTTTTCTGCTCATCATGACTCAGCTAACTAAGCTAACTAACTTTTTAGCTGGCTATCAAACGATATAATGTAAAGTTTTATTAACTTTTCGCTAGATAGCCAACTATTTTTAAATTAAATTTGTAGTTAGCTACCAAACACTGTGATGTTTTATTAAAACTATTTTAAAAAAAAAAAACTTTTTAGCAGGCTACCAAAAAATGCAATGTTTTATAAACCTCTTAGCTACAGAAGAAACGTTTTATTAACTTTTTAGCAAGATAGCAAAGAATCTAATGTTTTATTCACTTTTTAGCTAGCTAACAAACAATGTAACGTTTTATTAACTTTTCAGCTGTCTAGCAAACTATATAGTTTTATTAACTTTTTAGCTAGCTAGCAAATAAAGTAACATTTTGTTAACTTTCTTAGCTAGTTAGCAAAGGATATAATGTTTAATTAACTTGCTAGCTGGCTACCAAACAATCTTATGTTTTATTAACTTTTTAGTTAGCTAGCAAACAATGTAACATTTTGTTAACTTTTTAGCTAGCTAGTAAACAATGTAAAGTTTTATCCAGGTTTTAGCTAACGAGCAGAAACATTTTGTCAAGGACTAACGTAGAGAGCAGCCAAAACAGTTTCCCACCCTCTTAACCTCATCGGACGTTGACTGTCCTTATGTATTTTAGCATAATTTCGCTATAGCAGGCATCTCCATATTGATTAAACTTTGATTTCAGATTTCAGATTACTGAGATTAGTTTTGAATTGTTGAGCTCTGCTCAATTTTAAATCTGGATTTACTCATTTCAAACATTTTGCTAAACTGATGAGAAACTTGTTTTTTTTTTCAGATTAAATGAATCTTGGTGCAACCCAGTCTAAATAACTTCATAAAATGATAAATCTATGTTTTATTCATCAGTATAGAGTGTGAAGAGAAAACCAAATTCTGTTTTTACAATCAGCCCTCAGCTGAAGGAGTTGGTGTAAATACAATTACAGCCACTTCATGTGATGTAGAAAATCAAACAAAGCTGGCTTGACCAGAAAGTGGGTCTAGAAAAAAGAGGAGGGACATTTTGAAAATTCACTTCTACAATTCAAAACAGCTGTCAAGTGACTGTGGCTCGGCCTCTCGAGTGTTAAAACCCTCAGCATACAGTTTGCGCTCCAGCCCTGAAAGCAACTTTCGCCTCTTTTTAATTAAAATAACGGTGGTTGTTGTTGGCGTTCAGAGGTTCTGAATGCCTGACAGAGAGAGCCGTAGTATCCGAGATCACATCTCCTCTCCGCGCCTGTTTGTGGCTCATCCAGCTCTGCAACATCAAACTCAACATCTCTCGACGGGGTTTGGCTCTGTGATAGCCACCGCGAGAGCCTCAACACCACAGCAACTCCAGAGATTGACGGACAATTAAAGACCGAGAGGCGAAGGCTGGAGCGTGTGATCTGCGAGAACTCCTCAAACATGCAAAATGAATTTAGTTTACATTTGCCACGAGCAAGAGAGAGGGAGAAAAAAAACCTCCTCTCTTTTCTGAGCATTTCTGATCTCTCTCAGTTGGACAAGGAAGCTTGCAGAGAGAACAAGACTGCTGCATAGCAGATTGCTGCAGAAACAAATGCTTACACCAAAAAAGTATTGATTTTTTATGTTGTTCTTGTTAGCAGAAAACCGTGCAGAGGCTTCTACAAATGACCACTTATTCGACTGAGACACTTAGAAGAAAAAGACAAACATATCATGTGTTAGCCATCTTTTTTTTTTCTTTTCCTGTAGAAAGAGGTCAGACGCTCTGTGGTTTCCAAAAAAAAAAACAAGTTGGGAAAGACAACTGGATAAAAACTAACTTTTCTCTTTTTTTTTTTTGGTAGTTTTTTGTTCAAGTAGTACCTTTTTTCTATGTAATACCTTATTTTTTACCTATTATTCTTCCAATTTCTGCTCTTTTTTCCCTGAAATGTTTGTATTTGTCTCGATTATTTCATATTTAACAAATAAAATGTAAAAATTGTATCAAAGCTATCAATTAAAATGACCGATATTCAAATTCATAGAGTAAGGGACCTTTATTTTAGGATATTTTGGGTCAAACTGCTAGTTCATACTTTTGTTACTCTTTATTACTCTAAATATATATGAATGTGTAACATGTACTGCAGTAAATTACATTTGAACAGATGTAATTAGGTATTCGCAGTTATCACCAGAGTAGCTGCATGTTCAAAGACTTAAATTATTATGAGAAAAGGATCGGAGGAGTTAACTAGACACTCTCCCTCCCTCCCCGCCTCCCTCCCTCTCACTCCTATTGATTGCTGGCATGAAAGTGAAGCTCCTTATGTGTTGGTATTAAAGTTCGGAGCCATCTTGACGCATTCGCACATAACACAGACCCTCTTCAGAGGGCTCAAATGTTACCTAATGAATTCTCAACTGCATTTTATCTCACTTGCCAGTGTATTAAGCACAGTGTAGTCTTAGCTTTCTTTAAGATAAATAGAACAGTTTATTGGTATTGGTATTACTGGTAACTGAGCGTCTTGGGTTCACCTACAGAAAAGGCAGAAAGCTTGAGTGCCGATTTTCAGTACTCTCTTCACCACTGCCAAAAAGTAACCACGATTATGTTCAATTCCTCACGTTTAAATCAAACCAAACTTCACGAAAATTGGTTCAGAATTCAACAAATTATAGTTGATTTTGTCGTGAAGTCTGCATCTCTCAATACAAATTGTTGGTTTACTAGTGGTTCTTGAGTGCTCCAACATGGTGACCATGCCGACACATTGTAGCGACGTACAGTAGCAGCCAATGAGGATTTATTCATGTTGTATCACGGGAACAGTTTAAGATGAGATGAGGCCAGACAGTGGTGGACGCAGGCTATCTGAGGGGTAGGGGCACAAAAAATACAAAGGGCACCAACACAGCGAGAGTCATGATGCATTTATGGTGAGAAAGTGCGAATCTCAGGTTTAGATTATGTGAGTTAAAGTACAACAACTACTATAAACAAAGACTATAATTTAACCATTTAGATAAGTCATTCTTAGAGACCAGGATATTTTATTTGGCTCGCCAAATAAATAAAAGACTATAGAAATGGAAATTCTGCAAATGTAATGTATGACTGATATGTGCAGTACAGCTTTTACTATTTAAAATGTGGATATTGTTTTCCTGATGAGAGTGTTAATTATTAACTGATGAAGTGTTAATTTTGCCTAAATGCACTTATCTTGTCTCATTCATATATTCAGGCTAAAATGTGCTATTTTATTTTCCTGATGAGCAGAAATAAAAACAATATGATGGTCTGTTAACTCAGCCTAAAGGCATTTATTTCTCTTTATTGCATTAATTCTCTCTTTTTTTTTGTAGCTTTTTAACATTTCCTATTCAGTCGTTTGTACAATGGTATGAGGTTAAAATACACACAAAATGAGCAGTTCTTACAACTCTTAATGAACCTTGCTGAAAGTTTTTTTGATGAATGTAATTTCATGTAAATTGCCATGCTCTCTCTCTTTTGAGAAATGCTGAGACGCTGAGAAAAATAAAAAATGAAATGACTCTGATATTAGTCACGTGATCTATGTATATTTATCATACCTCTGGGTGCTAAAGTGATTCTGCTGAGTGAACCTGAAGACACCTTGTTTGCTACAAATAAATTCACAGTTAAGTCAGTCCAGTGTGCGGTGGTTTATGTTGATGCTTTTATTTCCCATGTAGTCAGTAACGTGTGAAGATTATAAAAGGTGATGCAGAAATGGCAGTGAAATGGTCAGGAATGATAATTTATGCACTAATTAACTCTTAAATTTATTGATAAGTCCTATTATGGACCGGGTCGTGATGGTTTGTCATTTTTAAAAAGTGCTTTCTCAGAAAAAAGTTTGGGAGACACTGATTTAGAGGCTTGGGAGGCCAACTACTTCTTGCATGGGCAACCTACACGGCACTGCTTCACATTTTCTCTACTGGAACAGCAACCTAGAGGGCATCTGCCACCATTTGAGACCAAACATTTCTATGGATGTAAGTTTTTGAGACCAAAATGTGGCCAGAATAAGGCGAGTAGGTACACCTTGTTTTTAGCCTAGCAGTTGTTGATGACTTGCGACCCTATTCTAGCCAGTTAAGAGGAGGGAGGAGTCAACAAAAACCATGAGAGGTCCTTGAACATATGTATACAAATTTGCGCAAGAAAAATATGAGACTGTTGTTGAATTATACTACAAGGTGTTTCTAATATTTTGCACACTCCATTGGTATAAATGCAGATAATTTACCACTCCTGCAGGATGGCTATTTATTTTTCTAAATGTGTGACAGTAGAAGTATTTTTTGCTGTAACAACTCTTTTTTTGCTTTTATTTGACAGTTGACAGTAAAAAGAGACAGCTTTAGGGCTGGGTTAGAGAGTAAGGGGGTTGTGACATGCAACTAAGGTCTCTTGCCAGAGTCATGCTCAGGATGTTGTGGTGCATGATATGCTTTTTAAACCACCAATGTATTCATCAGCTGCTCAAACAGAAGTTAAAGCCTTTAAAATGCTCCATAGTTCAATTAATCATTAGTAGAAATGGTCCAAATATCTTGGAAGTAGACAGAAACTGAGAGTCTACATGTGTGTAATGTGACATGTAGTTACTAACTGTCTAATGCCTGCTCCAGTTGCAGTCTCTGTTCCAGCGCCACCAAAACAAATCCTGCACATTTACTGTACTTGACAAATAAAATGGTTTTGATTGGGATTCTGATAGATCCCACAAGAAAACTTTTCACTCTGAGAAGAAGAAGAAGGGGGAAAAAAAGACGACTTATCGCTCGCTGAAATGAATAATTGACGGCGTCTCCGATGAATAATTAATCAAACATTTGAATAATTGTTGTAGCTCTAATCTCGACAGACATTTGCATATCGGCGTGCTCTTAATATCTGCCACTGTATATGAGTTTACATCCTCTCAGGACACAAAGATAGAATTAAAAGATCTGACTTACATCTGCGGAAACCTTGTCCGGCTCTCAGAGATTTTCCACTCAGTCAGATCTCTCGACATGAACCGTGCATCAGCTGGTCTGATTCGCTGCTAAGAGAGGAAAAGAGCTTAGAAACTCGCCGTATTTTGATAAGGAGAGAAAAACACAAACTGCAATCACATGTAATAGTGCAACTACAACATGCAAACACACATGCAGATATATGCACAAACAGCAGGGAACTGCTTCAAGTAAGAAACATAGGAGGATGATTTTCAGTTAAACTCAAGTTTCAGTTTAAAGGGAAATCCTCACAATTTCTGACAGTTGCTGCCACAAATGGCAGCAACAGATAGGACTTCATTACCCAGAAATCTTGTAACCAGAGCTGCATCCCTGTTTTACAGAAAACAAATGTCAACATCCGTGATTTCTTTGAATGAATGGATAGATTGAGAAAACTCAGTTTTATACATAATGACCATGAACTCATGTAATAGTGAACAGGTATTTGGGAAGTCCTCTTTCTACACATTTTGAGGTCTTAATGATGAAAACAAAAAGTTCCAGTATACCACTTAGCCATCAGCAGGGTGTTAACGTGTAAATTAGGTGTCTTAGCATGTGTTATAACTGGAAAATCATGCAGTAATCATGCAAACTAACCAGCAACTCCCATGTTAAATTGTTGTTTTTGTCAATGGAGTCTGGAGGCGTCTGTGTTTGGTTAAACAAAAAAGGTCTTACTGGACTTGCAACTCCCAAGAGATGTGGTTACCGTGACATCTCACCTTCCACAGGCAACCAATGATGATCGCCCTTCTCCCCCGAAACAAGCAAGACTAAACTCGTGTGTGTGTGGGAAGCCAGAGAGAAAAAAGGGCATTAAAGCATTTTGTAGCTTCTATGTGGATCTCTGTGTTTTGAAGTTTAGTTTTTCTCCTGCGTCGCTGTTTGTACTTTCAGGTATCTGCTTCATTTTGGTTTCATGCTCACTTTCAGCTGACAGGAGTCGTGTTAAATTACTGTTGATGAAAACCAAATGTCTCCTGACTTTACTGCTTCATAATAAAAGTTTTAGAGAAACTTTTGACTCAATACAAGCACGTCATCAGTTCCAAGACAGACCTTCAAGTGGGCAGCCCTGTTGTAATGGAGATCCCTGCCAAACATGTCAAAATAGGGCCCAGAATTACTCTTCAATATTTTCTTAAAGACCTGGGTCTTACTTTTGTAGATCTAGCCCTCATTCCTATCATTTATGATAACATTTTACTCACCAAGTCAAGAGCTGAGACCTGGAGCTCAGCATCATCGCTGACGTCCCAGATTATCAATGCCACTTCATTTGGGTCTGAAAACAAAGCAGAGTGGGTCAAAGTTCAAGTTCAAATGATGGATTCAACAACATAAGTTTCTTTACAACCATTTTGCTTTGCCAATACATTTTGAAATGAAATGTCTTTGCCTCTTGGATGCTCACTGGCAACTTTTTCCAGTCCAGGAAGTCTTTGTTTTACCGCACAATAGGAGGTGGTCAGGTCGGTCAACCAAAGACCATGACTGACACCGGAGACCAGAATTTGTGACCTGTGGTCCATATTTTGCTAGGTTTAGATTAATGAAACACTTGGTTAAGTTGAGGGAAAGATTGTGGTTTTTGGTTAAATATTGAAAAAGTTCACACTGGCGAGGCGGATTTGCTTTTTTCAATATTTAACCACAACCACAAAGTTTCCCTAAACTTAACTGAGTGCTTTGAGTTGCATCAGCAAAGCCAAAACAAAATATGACTCATGTTTTTGTTGCCAGAGGCACACATTGTAGGATTATTGTTAATATGGCAACAGAAAGAATTTTGCAGATATTTTCATTGGATATATATTTCTTGTGCAACATTTTCTGGAGGAAAATAAGGAGATATTATTGCTGAAGAACTGATGTAATGTATTAACTTCAAATTCAGCCGCTGAGCTTTTTGAACATGTCATCCACTTCTCTCACCAATCTCAAACAAAACACATATTATACAAATAATCAGCACACAGTGCAGTAAAACAAACTTCCAAGAGTTCCAAGACTTCGCCTACGATTGCCCAAACTCACTATCACTCATTGCACTGCCTCCAACATGGCTAAAAGAAGAGTGAGTGTGTTGTGTGTGTCTGACGAAAAGATCACTTCCTCTAAACTAGACGGCAGCAAACTTATGTTTTTTCACCTACTGTGGCAGAACTTTTGCAGAGAAGTCAGCTTTGAACCCTTGGCCTCTTCGATAAGACTCCGGAGTTTGCAGTTTGCTTGTTTGCGGTTTCAAATGTTTGCATTATTTTTCAGCGCTGCCTCAGACAAACATATCCATTTCATCCTCCGCTAAAGTTTATGGCCCTGTAGGACTTGGAAAAAGTCGGTTCACGGTCTGCTGGATGCACTGTATACCTCCACCGCTCATTTTAGACATACCATCCTTCCCTGCATTGTCATCCATGGCCTTTGTTATCTTGACACTGAAAGGATTTTGGGGAATGTTGATACAGGCGGACGTAGGAAGCAAATTGCTGTTGTGTTCACCACTTCCTGCCATCGCTCCATCCTCGCCGAGCGAAGCTATCACTCTCACCTCTTGCTTTTGACCGTTTCTCTTTGTAGCCGCCTAAAAACACAAGACAAGAGAGCGTATGTGTGTGTCTTTTGGTGTGTGTGTGTGTGTGTGTGTGTGTGCGTCGGGAGGGGAGTCGATGATTCGTCTTTTGATCCTGGCGTGCTTGTTGTCAAAAGCTGCCTGGATTGAAGAGACTGTTGGCCACAATTGACTGTGACAATTAGGGCACGATCACGGTCCCCGAGAGGAGCACTTAAAGGCTAATTTACATGTCACTTTGCCGAATTAAAAAAAGAAAAAAAACATAGCGAGAGAAAAGATATTCTGCTTTTGCTCACCCTCCCTCCCGCCTTCTCTTTTTCTGTCTATCTGCTCTTTTTTTTTTATTCCTCCATGCCTTGTAAACTGTAATTTGTACACTGCTTAGGGGAACCTGGCAGAAGAGAGGCGACCGGCATTTCCATTTGAAAAGAGGCAATCACCAGGCCACTGCTGAGCCTATTGTCCGGCGGTGGAGGTGGCGGGGGGGCGGCGGCAATTTACAGGCAGTGAAGTTAACCTTCTGGCGAGGTACATTACACACAAGGTTTACACCTGTATATTTGTACATCTTCTCGTGTTTGCTGATACACTGGAGCATTATTGTTCTTTTATCAAAACTTGGATATCTGTCAGGCAGGTTGTGCAGGACTGTCCCTCCCGCTGTGAGGAGGTTCCCGTGCCTGAATTTAACTGCCCTCATGCGGTCCTGACATCATCTGGGAGGTCCTGATTTCTATCAAAACATGCTTCATATTTCCATGGCTGAATGAGAAGAACTGTTACTTTAGACTGTTAAAATTAACCTCTGAATTCAAATTCTTTTTTCATTTGTCATGTTTTCATGTTTCATGGTGTCAAGCAAATTGGAAGTGGATTTTTGAAATGTCCCAAAAAATGTCCCAAAAAGGGGAAAAAAGAAGACGATTAGTTGCATTTTTTTTAAAAACTGGTTTGAAGCGGCTTGACTTGACTACGCAAAGCATAGTTTGGTCAGAAGCAGGCATAGGGCTATGTTGTGCATGGCTACAAATAAACAGAGTAGTCAAGGTTACAGTTGCAATTGGTCAGGTTGTAATTATTCTTTCATGTGAACTATATTCACATCAGCACAAACAGCTTCTTCTTTTCCTCTCAGAGCAGAAAAATTATCAGTCCTCTGAGTTAAATGTTTGCTACAACAGAATTTATTCGGAAAAAAGTGTTTCCATTTCCCTCCCCATCTAAACGGATACTTCAAAATGTGCTAAAAAATACATTGGTTGAAACAAAGCCAATCCTGTTCTAAGTTCTTGCAGGAAAAAACATATTTCTTTGATGGGCACGACAAATACATAAAATGATGTCAACAGGAGGGATATGTCAGTAAGGGAAAGTAAAACCCATCCAGAAAATGACTAAAATGAACATGTCAGGATGAACAATGAAGTAAAATTATATGGCAATTTAATGTGGTGATCAGTATGCATTTGGTGAATCTGAACCAACCCTTTAAAGCACTGTATATGAGTTTACAAAATACAACAACCAAACTAACCGACTGAAGTTGCATTTTATCAGCAACTCTTGAGTTCTGGGAAGTAAATTACATGGTTTTGTCAAAGGAGTCTGGTTGCTTTGGAAAAAGTGACACAAAAGGCCCCTGACTGCAAGATAAAGCAGTGAAAATATTGTAAATATAGTGTACACTTAATTTGAAATGGATTTTTTAGGTGTCTTTCG
>JAJHUR010118478.1:1845-24084 GCA_027495735.1 Lutjanus campechanus
TCTGCATCATCATCATCCCATCACACCACCACCAGTGTCTAGACCCCGGGGGGATTTCCTCTAACTCATGCTCATCACCCCCTATTTATATATGTCCATATTCTATTCGCTGCAATGGGGTCTAACCGCCAAAGACTTCTGTGTGATTCATGCACGTGCAATAAACAATTCATCTTACTCAGAGTCTCTCCTGATTGAAATGACTTAACTGAAGTCAGACTTAAGTCACACATTTGATGACTTGAGACAAAAAAGGAGAGGAAAAAAAAGGAAAAAGGGCTTGACTTTTTTATTACAGATTGAGAAGTTATTTTTTGTTTTTGAAACATGACTGAGTAAATTCTAGCGTAACATGCACAAACCTGGCAACCTACAGCAGACCAGCAGAGGCCAGCACACGAGGCAGCTATCATGGAGGGTGCTAGTCCAAAAATAATAATAAAAGATTATGTTGTTGATGATGGTAGTACGAGGAGAACAGCAGTATGCAAGGTACAAAACCCTCAAAGAAAAGTATGTGAATGTGTCTTTTTAGCTAACTTACTGAGTGGTCATTAGCTTGAAAGCTAATCCTTAAGTCAAGCTATCTTTGACTTCACTTTGTTTGTTTATAGGAGAAGCAACAAGCAGTAGTGAGTCACCTTGATGAATCTCGCTCCCATGTGCAACTCTCATGATCCCACTCTACATTATTGTTCATTTTAGAGGCTTATTACTGACGTCACAAAATATCAGGCCTACATATGATGTAAGCAGGCTGCGACAGTTTTCGCTAATGTTGAAAATACTGATCGTCTTTTCATGACAACTGTCTTCTAACTGATTTAAATGCAGAAATGGAGAACTAGGTGCAATAATCAGTCTTTACTTGACTTGTGATTTTGACTGACCTGAGTTGACTGACTTGATTTGACTTGCTTGACTGGACTCAACTTGATTCTCAGCACAGTAACTTGGGACTTACTTGAGATGTCTTGCAAGTTAAGACTTTTGACTTGCACCTGTGTGATTTACTCCCACCTCTGTTTTCAGGTGATTCAAATGAAAACAAACTTATGAATATTATGTTCCCTCTCTGCCATATTCTGCCAATAAATGCCCATAAATCTAACACACTGGGCCTTTAAGATAATTACAGCAAAAACAGAGTCCCATATATACTCAGTCAGTGTATATATGAGTACCTGGTGGTCCCCAGGCAACCTGAATATTTAAAAAACTAAAAGCAATTTGTTATCTGTATTTTTCGTATTCTTGCAGTCACATATTAAATATAAAAGTTATGAAGTGTTTGTGTGCATCTGAGTATATATCTGTGTGTGCATGTTTGTATCTCTGTGTGTGTATGTGTGTGTTGCTATAAATTCCTCTGTGCATCCACACATCCCTGTTTGCTTTGTGCCTTGTCACATAAATTCAGTTATGGTTGGACATGTTAACCCGGAGGCATTACGTGCGAGATTGAGTGGAATCATAATGGCTTTCTGTAAACTGATAGCTATGCTTTCACCACCTGCCTCCACCAACTACAAATATCCACATTTGCAGACGGTGCCAAAATGCGATGACTGGAAATAACATAAATCATAAAGGGCAATGAAAGTGTTCTGTGGGTTATTTTCTAACCAATGTAAATGGCATCTATGTATGTAGATTTTAGAAAACTGTACATTGTAACGGCTAAATCGACTAAAATGAAACTGACTTCCTCTCCCAGGGGATTCTCAGTGGTGTTGGCCACATGAGGTTTACATGCAAACAACCATTTAAAACCAGTGTTGGACAAAGTCCAAAGGTATCACCAGCTTTCCAAACACAGCATTTTTTTGTACCGCAGAAACAAAACAGTTAATGGAGTGACAGCTTGGCAGCAGGCAGCACAGCAGAGATTTCATAAGGATAAAGGATGGTTATTATGAGGGAATTCATATCTCACTTAAATCAGTGTTGGCTGTGTTTTAGAACCAAAAAAATATGTCTCTTATAGAACATGACCTTTTTACATTCTACATTAGATAGGTACTATAAAATGTCCCATTTCTTACAAAGTTGTCCTCATGCAAAAATGAGGCTTGTTTGTTGTACAAATGTTAAAGCCCTCTGAGAAAAAAATAAACACTTTCTATGATGCCTGTATCTATAATGCATTATAATGTGTTGTACTGTGCTTATAGCAGTGTATAATTATAGTAACAAGCACTCATAAACATTCATAAGGCTTTATAATAGCGTATCATTGAAAGTTTTTTTTTTTGCAAGGATCATAGTGGATTATAATTCTCGTTGTTGTGATACATTATAACCATTTCATAGTGCATTATAGTGTTATTCTAAGTAGTCATTAGGTGCTTTAAGTTATGTAATGAATTTTCTGAGGTAGCCAACAGGCAGATACATGCTGGTTATAAGTCACTTTAGGTGCTCATTGTTTTCTTAAAGTAAAGTGTAAAAAATAAATAAATGCTGGAAAAGATGCACAAAATGTTACAAAATTCATTTCTTTGTTTAAAGGGTCATAACAGAAATTGAGCACTCCAATCTGACACAATACTTTGATGATGAACAACTGAATTATGTTTCTGATTATAATCACTTCATAATGCTTTATAATCATATTATAATATATTATAACAGTCAATATAAAACATCCTAAAAGGGTTATAATGTATTTCAACTATGAAAATCACAATGCGTTATGATGATGTTTGATTATGTTATGATTATTGTTTGATTATGCATATTTATACATGTTTGTATTCACAGCTCACAGTATAAAGACTTAATAAGAGTTCATAAATCAGTATAATGCATTATAGACATAGGCATTACAGAAAGTGTTTGATTTGACCAGTTTCCATCAGTAACACAAGGCAGACAAAATGCTGTGAAAAATGTTTGTGAATATTCACCATAAAATTTAGATCAAACTCAAACTCTTAAATTTTGAGGTTTAGAAACCCAAAGAATTCTGTATTTCAAAAATTGTTCATCCTATTTTTCATTATTTGGGTACCTGAAAATTAAACGATTAAAATTATCAACCATTATTGACTTTCAATTTAATGAGTTCACTGAACGATTTTTGAATTCCAAAATGTTTTATTTCCAAAATCCAAGATTCTTGTTTTCCTAAGAACAAAAATAAACTATGTCAACAAAAGATTAGAGGTTGGAAAAACTTTAGTTTAGTTTTTTAGTTTATTTCAAAATTAAAGAGTTTGAGTGAAAAATCAACAACTGAAAATCTTATCATGTGGTCATTATTACGAAATAAGAAGCTTGACTTTTGTCTTTCTACCAATACAGTTTTTACTTAGTGAAATAACAAACAGCAAGTCATGCACAAGTGCACGTACACCGTCCCAACTCAGAGCAGCACACCCACATACCTGCATGTAATAGCGAGTGTTTCGTGGACTGGAATCACTAGGTCTTCTTTGGAGCTGTCAAGGATGGGTGGAGTCATAGAGAAGCCAATCACCAGACCTGAGGGAGCAAACACAGCAACTGCATTAGATTCATGTTACTCAGGTCGGTCAGGACCTATAGTGGTTTTGACAGAGCTGCTGGTAGGCTGTCAAATCTCCGCAACACATCAGGATTCTGAAATCCAACACGACAGCAGCTCAGATAGCACGTTGTTCATTACATTTACAAGCTGTAAGGCAATAACAGCTCTCGGTCCCTGATGCTGAGAAACACCCAGTCAGAGAAATCATGGCCCACTCATATGCCAATGCTGCTCCAAGCTCCCTGCTTCCTCCTCTGAAATGGCCACAAAGACCATTTTCCCTTGATTCATTACTAATGCATTCACTTCACTGACTTGTGCTTGGTTAATATGGCCAGTCTAGAATGTCATTACCGTCCCAGAGTCCCCTCAGGGTGCTATTAGGGCTTAGTCAGACTCCACACCTACACTCTATCATATATAAAAGTGTCACCATGACTTATGCTCCACCTGGATATCATTAGAGATGAAAACACACACAGTGCGATAACACAGACAGAGAGGGTATATGAAGGTGGGGAAGTTTTCTTTGCATTTATGAAAACTAATGATGTCCATTTTTCATATCAGGCTCTGTTTGTTTGAAAATGACTGTGATACGTGTGCAGTATTTAATATACTATATGATGGCACTTCACAAAGCAAAGAGCAAAGAAAACTGAGAAAGCTATTCAAGGACAAACAACCTGTAGCTATTACAAGAACTTCCTAACCTGCAGGTCGTATCTTAACTGTTTGGTGTCCATGGTAATTAGGGTTAGGACCTGATTTAAGGAAAAAGTAATTATTAACAGGTCTTCAATGTTCCTACCTTACTTAAGATACGAACACACAAGTATCCTGACTTGTTTAAATAAACTATCCTAACTTTAAGATAACCTTTAAACTGTCCTAACTTTCACTTTTCCACCTGTAATTGTGGCTAACTTACTAACTAGTGTTAGTGTTAGCTAATGGTAGCTAGCAGTAGCGTTCACTAACAGTGGCTAAGGTTAGCAGTAGCCAGTGTTTGCTAACAGTTGCCAACAGTAGTGTTAGCTAGCAGCTAATGATAGTGGTAGCTAATTTGTTTAACCTGTATGGATTAAACAACCAAACTAGGCAGGGAAAACTATTCAACTATTCAAGGATAAATAGAGCAGGGGACCCTGTTTTGGCACCATGGTAAATAGGGTTAGGACCTGATTTAGGAAAAAGGCCATTGTTGATGAACAGTTCCAATGTCACTGTCTCTGTCCGAGATAAGAGCAGTGTATAATGCATCCTAGCTTCCCAAAATCTTAAATAAACTCCCCTGACTTTAGGATCAACTAACCATTAGCTGTCCTAACTTTTACTTCTCCACCTGTAGTGCAGCTAACTAACTAGCTATATTAGCTGATGGTAGCTAATGGTAGTATCCACTAACAGTGGCTAAGTGTTAGCTATATGAAGCCAATTGTAGTCAGTGTTAGCTAACTTGTTCCTTTTTGGCTGCTCTTTTATTGCTTAGCGGTGGAAACTGTCTGTTATCTTAACCCACTCTGAATGTCTTTGGATTTCTCTACAGATGTTACCAAAACCTTTGACTCACTAACTACAACTTCGGAGCCAGTTGTTTTTGCTCCATTTTTGTATGTTTCGATGTCACTTATGTTTCTGTATGTTTTTTCCTAAGTCAGTGTTTGTATACTAATTTAAAGAAAAGTTTATAACAAGCATCCAAACTTCCTAAAATATTCTCTTTACGTCAGGATAACCTTTATGCTTTCCCTTTTCCACCTGTAGTAATTGTTAATGCAAACTGGCTAATGGTCGTGCTCGCTACCAGTAGCTAACAGTAGAGTTTGCAAACAGCAGTAGTGTTAGCTAGCTTGCTTAATCTGTATGGCTGCTCGGTTATTGTTTTAACACAGTGGATGCAGGACAGAGACTGTGTCTGCTATCTTAGCCCACTCTCTTTTCTTAGTGTTATTGTATATTTCCCAAGAATAATTTTTCTATAGCTGCTACACCTCTAACTTATATGTCTTGAAATTAAGTCCCCAATGATGTTTCAATGTATGTCTCAGTATGTTTCAATTAGAAAAACAAGAACAGAGATGAGAAAAGTATTGTCAGTTGATAGGTAACAGACATAAATATTAATAAGCCATGTTGAACCGAGTCTTTAGGATTTCCTGACTTGAGATAAAATAGACAGGATTCCCAAAGTTAGGATAAGAAGTTTCTGTCTGCATCCCCAGCAACTTAAACACCTGAAAGGCTATTGTTCAGGTCTTAAATCAATAATCTCTTCCACAGACAAAGAAGTGCCTGATGGGGTCAGACAGCATGTACAAGAGAGCTGCAGATGCTCATTTCAAGTCTCTGACTCGCACATCTTCAATCATGTGTAATACAGACCACAGGCCAGACAACACTTCAGCACCGGCAACAGAAAGGCAGCAAGAATGATTTCACAACGGTCAGTCATGACCTGCTGCCAATCAAAATCCAGAGCCCTGGACAGCTGCAATTCTTGTACACAAACCTCATTCCACCAACACATCCTGCTGCCCGGGGAGCACAATAGAGCAAGGTTATTCTTATGTAAATATTTTGTTAATCGTGTTTACAGTAAAGGCTGATCCCAGTGGAAGGAGACTGATAGGCCTGGGTTCCTTCCAATACTGCAAACAGACAGAAACTCCTTAACATTGAGTGGCCAACCTTGAATACAGTGAACATATGCACAGTATTTTGAAACTTTTACACTGTATGATTTGTATCATTCCCAGAAAGGTTTTGAATGCTTGCTTGATTTGCATTCAGTAAAAAATGTTTAGCTAACTTCTTTCTTTCTTTCTTTCTTTCTTTCTTACTTTCTTACCATAAAATCTACTATTAATGAGAAATAAATCATAAAAATTGAGAAAAGGTATAAAAGAAACACGGGTTCAGACATTGGTTACATTTTTACAGTAGAATTCCTTTTTTAGTCAAGTCAATATTATATGATATTTGTTCAGTTTCCTCAAAGGAATAGCTTGGCATTTTGGGAAATAAGTTTATTTGCTTTCTTGTTGCCTGTTCCATGACAAGATCAATGCATGTTTAATATGTAAGAAATTATGGTGATCAGCGAGCGAGTCATTATTTGGAATTAAATCCCAACAAGGTGGTGCAGGATGATGCAAAGCCTGAAGTGATTTATTTTGTAATAATGATCTTCTCACTATATATTATCCTGTTTACTGCACAGCTGCATACTAAAAAAATAAATATAATAATAATAAAAATAATAATTTGCCACGCAATGTTGCTTTGAAAATGATTTTATTGATTTAAAAATGATCTTTTGCTCCATAGCAATGGTCTGGTTGTCATAGCAACAGTCTCTTATATCGAAATAATAGACCTTAGAATGCTGTTAGTGACCCATCAGAGCAACAGAGCATTTAACAAAGCTGTATAATAATGATATACATTAAACAAGCAAGCTATGTAATAAGCAGGATAATGTACAGTTTGCAGGTCATTATTGCAAAATAAACCCCCGACATGGCGACGCAGGACCCTGACACGTAGTCTGTCAGAGCTTACATATTTATTTATTTATTGCTGTATATTAGCACTAACACATTAAATTCAACCTTTTAAAATCAAGTTGGTGCGTATTCAAATGACACATTTAAATACTCACATTTAATCTATTAGTTTAATCTGTAAAAAAAAACAACGTCATTTTTACAAGGGTGTTTATCTGCCGGACTATCTCTTGGCCTGACCTTTCTGCTGGTTGCCTAGCAACCTCACAGTGATGACAAAACTCTTTTTGTGCATATTAAACAAATGAGATACACAATGTTAATTAGTGAGCTTTAGGAATACTGGTAGGCAAATTCCACAGATTTTCCACATCAAAGTCTGTTTACAGGTGTTGGGTATTACTAAAGCATGAAAAAAGTTGTATAAATCCCTTTGTGGCTCCAGAAGGAGCTGCACAAAGTCAGATAAACTGCTTCAAATTGAGGCTGAAGACTACAGGATTGAAAATGAAAAAAACAAAAGACATCTTAGATATCTTAGACCGCTGTTCCCCATCTCTGCTAGAGGCTACATTAATCGCTACCAGCACAACAGACCTGAATCCATGACCGAGCTGTCAGCAGTCGAATTGCATTGTGGGTAATGCACCAGGTTTTGATGAAGAATGAATGAAATAAAAATGATGATATCTCTGGTTCTGTTGAATCAATTTTGACACTTTAAAAAAAAAGAACGGTCCATTGTGAGTCTGATGGTGTTTGCAGTGACAACTGGTGGAGTATTCTTTAAACCAGCTGCTGATGGTAGATTATCAACTGTACAGACATGAGAGCGGTATTTATCTTGTCATCTATTTCTCTACAAGGAAGTGAATAAGCCTTTTTTCCAATTCCATGTTAAATCGCTGCTATGTGCAGCAACACCATATTGCAGAGATTTCAGAAATCGTAAAGAGTGGGGGGCTTTTATCTTTTGAGGAGCTTAGAGGGAGACACGAATGCTTTCCCACAGTATCATCAGTTAAAATCAATTTTCTCAAATCTTCCCAAAGAATATTTTAAGTTTAATTATGAGACAGATAAACAATTCAGGCCTTTAGCATCAGAGGGGCATTGTGTCACGTCTAAAGGATGCTGATTCTCCGAATCTCAACATTCAGACTCAGTCCCAATGGGAACAACACTTACTGTAAGGTTTTTTTCACTCACCTCTGCAGAGTCGGAAAGAATATGGAGGAAACCTCAGTCAAATTCAGAGCAATACAATTAAAAATCCTCCACAGAGCAGATATCACTCGATCCAGAATTTAAAAAAAAAAAAGCTCCTCTGATCTTTGGTGGCATGGTTGTGAACAAGTGGGAACTTTGATTCATATGTAGTTATGGTACTGCCCTGCAGTCGAGTCCTTTTGGACAGAAGTGTTTCATTCCATTTCAGTAATAATGAATATAAATCTCTCTCCTTGCCCTGTGGCTTGCTTGCCCAGCTAAGGTCAAAAGAAGACAGGAAAATGGTAGGCATATACAAGCACTTTTTGACCGCCAAAAGAATGATTTTGTGAAATTGGGAATGTTTCATTGTTACAAGGTTACTGGAATCTTCTAATCTTAATGGTGTGGGAAAAGCTGTGTGCAATATCTGCTCAGCAATACACTTCTTTGAATTGGAATCAAGTTTGGAAGTGCATCACAGCATTATTTGCAGTGAAGTCAGACTAGTAACCTATGTAAGAAGACTTTGAACTGTTGGTCATCCCTATATACGTTATGAACACTTAATGACAGTGAAATGTATACCCCTGTATACCCCCCTTCTAGAGATGTTCCAATACAATTTTTTCCTCCCTCCTACTGATTCAGATACCTGAACTTTGCACATCAGCCGATACAGAGTGCCGAGTTCAATCCACTCAGTAATGAGTCCGTTTAGTTTTCCCCGCAACCCCAAAACAGTTCAGTCCAGTCCAGTTCACGAGCACAAAGGAATGACAACTCAAATCTCCATTTTAGGTTTAACCATGGATCCCCACAAATATAAACCAAATCATAAAATAAAGATTGAACTGAACTATGATACAAGCTCAACATGGGCAAACTTTGTTTTGTATGAGCCGACTTGATAAAACCTAAAACCACAGTCAGAGATAACAGGTATCACAACAGTGCATCAGCTGTCTCTGTTAACCAAGGCACTGTGTGTTTGTTCCGTCATTTTACTCTTCATCTGCACAAAGTGGACTAATCATGTGCCGACTACTTCAGTCAAGAGAAGAGGTTGGTATAATGGAGAGCTATAAATAAAATAAAAAATATATTGTGGGAAAAAAGCAACACTGTCACTGCAAATAATGCAAGAGAGGAACACTGGAAGAAAACTGCTGATGGACCTCATGTGCTCTGTTATTGTTGCTGTGTTATTTTTTTGTACGTGTATTTTAAATGTAAAAGCGTAAATAAAAAAATAATTGTACTTAATTATTTGCTGGTGTTCACCTTCTTACTTTCTTTGATAGTAAAATATATTTAAATATCCTTTTTCATCTCTGCTGGGGATCACAGTTGAGAAAGCAAAACCCACCAAACATCTGTTTCTGTCTTTGTTCGCATATTACAAGTGATACAGTGCTAATTTAAAACCACCATACAACCTGCAAAATAACACTTGTGTGAATGTGAAGTAGGACAGCTAACATCGCCACGCTCACAGAAAACAAACAGGTTGAGGAGCTTAAGTAGGAAATGGTGGCAGTCCATGAATCATTCCCAGATTGGCTCCCAGCAGGGTATTCCTTCCCGACTCTCTCAGAGATCTTTTACGCTGCCCCAGAGGAGAAGCTAAGTTATTGTCTCAGCTCAGATGTGAACCTACCAGCAGCTTCAGTCCCATCACCACCACCCATCTGCAACACAACACAGCTTTGTCCGCTCTTCCTCACACCTGAAACGCTGAGAAGCCAAACAGTGGGCCGTGTCAGAGAAACATACACAGGGGCCAACACGGGCCCCGCCCCCCCAGGGGCTACAGACAAGGGGAAAGTGTGAAAGGAAATTCCTGTCAGGACCGCTCACATCTTCACTATTTTAGGAACAGCAAATTTACTTCACACACACACTCAGAGAGGAGCGCATCTCCTTGAGTGCTGGCTAAATCTTGACAGAGAGCAGACAGATAAGTGCTGGACCTCCCACACCTTCCCATTAAGATTTCAGACCCTCTTGTGTCCACTACAGACAGCAGACCTGGATGATCCCTCTGGCTATCGAGAGCATGTGTCAAAGCCTGTGAGCTTTTATCGAACAGTATGACATGCAAATGACTGACAAACGCGCTGTGGGGTCAGAAGGTCAGATGTATGAGGTACTCAGTGAATCAGTTGCAGTAGATGATAGTCAGCGTGGCCCCAGTTAGTAGAAGGAGAGAGAAGCTCAGCATTGTACTGTTGCCCATTGGGTCCGCAGAAAAACATATTTTAGCCACATAAATAAAGGCCTACCTAAATGAATCAATATCTGTTTCAGTGCACACTATATTCAGAATATTTTCACTGCTTAACTTGCTGCCAGACAGCCCTTTACTTTGACACTACTTTTTCCACAACCCTAGTCCTTCTGTATTGCTACGCATAATGCCACCTGTCTATGCTGCACTGAATCATGCTGCAGATCAGCTGTTCGGGTCAGAAAGTTGTGAGATCAGACTGTAATCAAACTCCACTAAAGATTTCAAAGTTGTTATGTAAGAAACAGTGTCATTATGCAATAAAAAATTAAGTGAAAACTGAACACTTATTTTGAAGACAAATCGTTAATGGGCCTTTATTTATTTATTAAGCAGCCTTGATTTATGCTGCTGACCCCATCTGCAACAGTACATTACTGAGCTCCCATGCTGGGACTTCTTCATCTACTGTAGCTATTACACTGACTATTGATAAGTATCTCATAATCTGAACTATCCCTTTAAAGCTGCACTAATCTAATATTTTATTTATTCCATTAACTATGGATTAAATTACTTTATTACACAGCGTTGTTAAGTACTCGATTGTGATTGTTCAAGTACGGCATTGTGAGCTCTGTACTAAATCAGCCTACTAGCACCTTACAAACATATCAAGAATTTGAAGGACACAGAAAAACTTGTTTATGCTTTCATTTTCAGCAGGCTGGACTATTGTAACGGTGTCTTCACAGGTCTGAGGAAAAAATCAATCAGACAACTGCAGCTCGTCCAGAATGCTGCTGCCAGAGACCTCATCAACACCAAGAGAGTGGAGCACATTACACCAGCGCTTAAATCACTGCACTGGCTTCCAGTGTGTCAAAGGATATATCTTAAATCCCATTACTTGTCTACGAAGCACTAAATGGTCTTGGGCCTAAATACATCTCTGATTTACTTGTACGTTATGAAGCACCCAGACCCCTCAGATCATCTGGAACAGGTTCACTCAGTGTTCCCAGGATCAAAACCAAGCAAGGTGAAGCAACCTTTAGTTTCCATGCTCCCCACCTGTGGAACAAACTTCCTGAATACCTGAAACTGTCAGATCATTTAAATCAGGGCTTAAAATATTACTGTTTACTGCAGCTTTCCAGTGAAGTAGATACATAACTCATAACTCTACATAACTCTGTAGCTTTTGTTTTTTGCTAGTTATGTTTTAACCATTTGTTGGCTTACTTTTAGCTTTTGTTTTTATGATCTGAAATGCAATTTTAATGCTCTTTTAATGTTTTACTTTAATGTATTTCTATGTTCTTGTAAAGCACCTTGAATTGCCTTGTGTCTGAATGGTGCTATATAAATAACATGCCTTGCCTTTTATTTCTGTTGCTATGGACTTAGATCATTTTAAAATTAATAACAAACTATTGATTTTAGGCTGATTAAAGATTCTGCAACCCTGGTGCGGTTTATTTAACAGTAATGACCTGCTCACTGTACATTATACCCCACATGTGACCACAGGACACAACAGTCACAAAGTTCACGTCACAAAGTCACGTTGTCAGAACATCTGACTCTTCTTCTTCTTCTTTGGAGTAACATTTCACTTGCCCTCTAGTGGATGGGCAGTGACGGCTTCATCGTTTGAAATAGACGTACCTATTTTCATATGTAACGGGGACATAGATGAGCATTCAGCTCTTCTTCTTTCAGCTCAATATTTTCATTTTCTGGCACAACTTTACTGTTTTAGTTGACTCTCTCGGCTCTCATCACAACTTTAAACAGCTGTCTGCTCAGCTGTTTTCAGTGATTAAAGTTCTGATAAAGCCACAGTGCACATTCTGCCCAGCACCATACAGCAGGCAGACATAGTGGAACATTTAGCAACTACAGAAACAGATATTCTCTTCAGGGGTTGATCAAACAGAGCTACAGGAGAGGGAATATTAGACTTACATTAGCTGGCTACACAGAGACACATCAAATAAATGCTAATGTTGCTCCGTGCCTTCTGGATGTGTAAAGGCAATAGTTTGCTAACATTTTTATTAGGTGATAGTATGTAAATGTTGTGTTTACAGCTTGCTGTGCTTCCCCCAAGTGACCAAAGAATTAAATTAATGCTGCTTTAAAGGAGGCTTAACAGAAAAGCTACAGCCTACAGTAGCACTGCTCATTTGTTCAAACACTTAAAACAACTCTTTATACATTTTTCTGACATCTACCTCTCAAGGCTGTATGAATAATGACTGTTAGTCTGAAAGGTGAGGTTGGATGGTTGGGCATACAAATTGTGAGACAAATTGTGAGACCAAGGGCTGCTGATTGCATCGTGGTTCCTTTTAAACACGACTATACAATCTTTATCAAACCTTTACTAAATACTTTTAAATTCCTAAACTTAACCAAACCTTAACCGTAGAGGTGGCAGATCAGAAAAACATTATACAAGTGGTCAGTCATTTATTATAGTTTAATTAAATAAATTACCATGGCTGCACAGTTGTTAACACTTTTGCTTCCCAACAAGAAAGTCATGGGTTCAAATCCTGGCTTGGAGCCCCATGCTTGTGTGGGGTTCCCATCATCAAAAAACATATATATAGGTCAGTTATCCAGTCAGTACCCCAGGGGACTGGCTTACATCTGCAGCTGGTGCCCAGGCACTGCACAGCAGCTGTCCACCACTCCTAATACTAAAACTTTAAATAATACTTTAAATGCAGAGACTGAATCTCACTGTACGTTGTGGGTTATGTACTGCATAAATGTATATGTGACAATATGGTTGACCTTTACCTTTAAATTATGTCATCCTGAGGATAGGAACATCAGATCAGAAAACTCCTCAGTAAACTTGGAAGGCAATGACAAATTACTTGCAGAACTTTAAACTCACGTGTGCTGAATTTGAAAATTTACAAAAGATGCACTGCCACCAACAGACAGTTGGTGTCATCAGAATGATTTAAAAGATTATGATCTAAAGAGTTTACATGGTAATTTTAATGTGGTGTGCAAGATTTACAAGGATTTATTGGCAAAATATGGTGGAGATGGAATATCATATTCATGAGTATGTTTTCATTTGTGTATAATCCCCTGAAAATAATAATCATTGTGCTTTCCTTACTTTAGAATGAGAGGTTAATATCAACAGAGGGCACAGGCCCTCCATGGAAGAGGACTCACCATTTCGCAATGTCATGTTTCAGATAAGATGTACTGATTCCCAGAAGGGGAAATTCAATTTGACACAGCAAAAAAGGTAGCTGCGCAAGAGGAAATGTAGTAACAAATAAAATAAAACAGAATCCAGAATAAATAAGACAAAACAGAAGTACTATTCAATATACAATAATTTGGTCTTTGGGCCAATTCATGTACAATCTGAATACACAAAATGTGCATAAGTCATACAGACTGTTATGTACACGTAATAAACCATCTTTTCTTCATATTTTTTTTCTTTCTACTGCAGACAAACCGAACACTGGCTCTAGAGATGGCCTTTCACATTTTGCTTTCCCATTTTGTTTCACAGCCACTGTAAGTTCTCTTGCACAGTTAGAAGGGGAGAGTGTGACAAGGTGTTCTGCAGTCTGGAACCACACCATTGGATGCCACTAATTCCTACAACCTACTCCTTTAAAATCAAGTCCAACATTCCAGTGCAAAACATGACAAAGCACTACACATTTATATACAGTATGTAATCAGCACAGGGCTGGGTATCGTTGAAAAAATTACGATACTAGTACCAGTACCCTTAAAGTGATACCAATACCAACAGAGTACTTCATTTGATACCTTTTATTCCACTTCAGTCAATACCCATCATGGGAATAAAAGCATTCCTGAAATAATCCTTCTGCGGTTTATGCATGTATTCAATTAGATGCCACAGGTGTGTACTATAGTAATACTTTGGAAAGTTTCGAACAGCACTTGACTTCACCACACCACAGACTGTATGGGTTGTAGCTGCTGAGGTAGTGGGCTAATCACACGTCGTGAAATCGAAGAATGCTTGCAGTGACGGGATATGAACATAACAATACAGACAGATCTGGGTTCAAAAAGGATCAAACGCAGGTATTGTTTGTCTGGAGAAGCCTCTATAGTACTTGGTAATGGGTTATTTTGGGTGATACCTTAAAGGTATCAAGTACTAACACCCAGCCTTAATTCAGCAGTACATACACTGGGAAAATATGCTTATCCAGTGTACTGGATACGTTTTCTCTCTGAACAATGTACAGAGTGAGTGATGAGCTAAATCCCCACTGTGGCTGAGTCTCAGTGATGGATGCTTACCTCACAATCTGTTGAGCGATCGCACACTGACGGACAGGATGCAAATTGTGAATCTTTTTGAAATGTCATGCCTGACTGGCATGCCCTGAGAGACAAGACATCAAGATGTCAGAGGTATATTTGGGGGAAAATCAGAAAAAAAACTGTAAGGGGGAATATTTTTCAGCTTTGGCTATTTGAAATGCTTTAATGTAGTAAGATAAACTGATACGTCTATCACAACAGAGCAGGAGTGTCTCACACCAGAGGGCAAGGAAGACATTACGCTCACAAGGAGCGAAGCTAAAAGCTTTTTGAAGTTGAGCAAAAAAACGTAACAGATCATGCAAACTGATACAATTCATGACAAAAGTGCTGGTACGGTGAGCTCAGCACCTCTGACATGGTCTATTTCCAGGGTGAGTTTGAGGCTAATGTGCGCCACATTACTTGTCAAGCCTTCGGATCTCCCATATATCACTTGACATCCTAAGTGGCTCTCTCATAACTGCTGAAGGAGGTGCTGCAAAGTCATAACTTAATGTGTGCTGGGTTACACATGGCCGCAGGCCAAAACAGCCACCGACTTCTCTGCTGTTTGGACATTTCAGATTGATGCGAGGCAGGAGGGGGGCATTTCATCGCCTTACACACTGTAGGTGACTCTTGCTCATGATGCTCCAGGAGCTGCTATTTTTTCCCCCGTCTTTCACAATGATGAAAATGTTTCGAGCCAGATGTCGATATCTTCCATATGGATGTGCTGCACAATGTATGCACCATGTTTCCAAACTGTGAGACACCAGATATGGAGGCCTGTCAGCCTGTCAGCTACGTAAATGGTTTGAAAAAATATATAATCCCATTAGTAATTGTTTGCATTCTGTCAAATATAATTAAAAGCACACATTGCTCCAATGTACAGCTATGTGGAGCGAGAGCCAAAGAAAACCAAACACATCAATTCATACAAGTTCATGGCTGATAGCATATCTTGTCATGATAATAAACACATTTTCCTGGTGTGACCTTTCATGCCGCATTTTGTGACAGATTGTTATGACTGTTATCACTCACTTAGCTCATTTATCTTAATATGCATTAAACAGTGAAGTGGAAAAAGGAGGTTCACAGGCTCTATATATTGTACAAGCCTTGTTCCTAAACAGCAGTTTCAGCTTGAGGGCAGTCAGTAATCAGACAGCTGTGTAGGTGGACAGTGAGTAAGCAGGGCTGCAGCTGTGAACTCTGGTTTAAGGAGACTGTGTTACCCTCCTGTACACCAGGCTGCAGCTTCAATAAGAAAATGACTGACTCAACAAAGTCTGAGTACACTGAGAGATACACAAAATGTTCAGCTCAGTCCTGAATTTAAATTTGAAGTTTGCGTAAAGCAGCAATAAATGTGTGTTATGAGTTTGTCACCACCACACACATGTGAAAGAAACGTGTTCATGTGTGCTCTTCATGGGGCTTCATGAACAACAGTTTACCAGTCTAACTCCACAATTCAGTACTATATAGTCCTCAGTCTTTTCACGTGTTGAGCTAATATTTTCTGCCTACCCAGTATGCTTTGCGGGAAGCTATGACCCTACTCTGTCTCTGCTTGGCTATACCTTTCAAGGCTAACGACTAGGAGGAGAGCACCTCAGCCGCGGCAGCTCATGGTTTTGTTCCCGGTGTTGTATTCATGTATGTTCACCCGTCAAAATATGTTTCCCCTTATCTTAACCTTAAACCTATCCCCACCCAGAAAACTGGTGCAACAGAAAGCTAGCGCCTGTGGGAATCACTGGCTTAGGGCCAGCCAGCCAGTTACGTGCACAGACCCTGCTGTGAGCCAGCAGAAGCGCTCTCAAGAGGCCGGTCTCATTGACTTTTGGCTTTTATTTCCCTGTTGATGGATGGTTTGTTCAAATATCACACACACACATTAAATTAATGGTACCCCTGGTTATCTGCCTTGTTCTTCTGTGGGGTGTTTTGGAGTAAATCTATTGTTTTTATTGTAACAGAGTGTGGTCAGGGAGGGGAGCTGCTGCGGACACAAATTAGAATAAGTGGCTGCACCTGTGCCAGATGAGGACTCGGGGGACGGACAATGAAGTGTTGAAAGGGAAAGACCTGAGCATGGGCAGTGTCTGGCATGGACAGCTAAGCCTTGCAGAGCACTGATTGCTGGGGGTGGGTACTGTTGACACGCTGATCATGGCTGTCGGTGGTGAAGAGAGGTAACTGGGCTGCAGGACGACTCTATCATGACTCAGCATGTCAAATGAACTTACTTCCAGTACCTGCAACAACCCCCTCAGGGCAGGGTTAGGAATGAGGCTGGAGCGAGATTAAGGTAAACCCCCACAACCATCATTCCCAATGAAAGTCTTTCTGGCGTGACTCAGGCAGAATTATCTTCACAAACAAGGCAATGTATCAAATATGTATCATGTTACATTACTTCACATTCAATCAACTTGCATCCTCACTCTCTGATGTACGCAACATGTCCCTTATTTTATTAAGGGATAGTTATAGCAACTAGTGTGTAGTATGAAACATCATTACTGTGAATAAATTACAGATTTCTCTAGTTTGAACACTGTTGGAAACAATTAGGATAATGTAAGTACAACTCACAACATATATAACTATAGTGTTTTTACATGTTATAACATGGAAATGTTACATATTATAGTTTACATTATTGCTGAACCTTTTTGTTTTGTGTAATGTATTTTCCAACAATACAAGCAGTCACACTAATCTCTGTGAGATATGATTAATTAGAAAATTAATTAATTAGTGAATTGTTGAAGCATCACAGAAAGTATCTGCATTAATTTTTTCAGTGTTTTGTTATCATTACAAGCTAATACAGTTATAAGTAAAGGTTGATTTGAAAAGTGCACTGCATTAACTCATAACGACAATTATGACAGGATTGATGTCTCTCGTCATACACATATTACCAGAGACAACATATCACCAGCAGGAATCGGATACTTTAAAATTAATAGTCATTAACGGCATGGTATGCAAATTGTTGAGCAGTAATGTAAATGTATGTAATTTGTTGAAAATTAGGTAAATCATGCAAAATATCGGTATGGCCCATTATCCACATCATTTTTGCAGACCTTTCTGTAGCCAACAACATCTGACAGATCTAACTATTCAGAATGATTGCTTGGCCTGAAAACTCAAATGGATAGTGATTGGCTGGTTGACAACCACCTTACAAAACAGGGGGCAGAGAGCCAAGAAAATATTTGAGCTTGGTTCCCCTCTTTTCCCATGCATTCCAGCTGCTGGTGCAGAGATAAGCAGCAGCTCTGGGTGATTAGCTTCAACCAACAAAAAGCAAACATCAAATTTTAACCTACAAAGATAAAACACAATGTTTCCAAAGTTGATTTACTTTTTCTTCTGTCTAAACACAAAGGTTTGGATGTGCAAAATCCTTCAGAGAGACAAATACCTATTAACAGTCTCTGGGTGTTTGAATCTTTTAGCCAATTCTCTACAGTTGACAATGACTCCAATGACTTTATAATTTTTGTGATTCAGCTCATTGCGTTCGCAATGTCTGACACGCTGATCACTGGGGATTGTCAAAAATAATTCAACAATGACTAAAGATTTTAAAAGAGAATTTTCATTGTCAGTCATTTGGCATGGCTTTGTCTCGGAGCAACAGCTCATTGAACACGTCCTTGTAAAAACTTGACATTGCTCTTGTGAAATGTGATTTCTCTGGAAACCCATTCTCACTGTGGGAGTATTGTGTATACCCTGCACCAGCTCCAGCTGGTTCTGCCAGGCAAACAAGAGGGTTTGAGTGGCCTAAAAAAAACTTCTCAGGCTGATATTTGTTTAAAGTAGCAATGGAAGAGATAAGTACTTTGGTCGCTAAATTGTAATTCAGATCAGGATGAGGCAGTAAAACATGCAAACCATGTGACAGGGATCATACAATACTAGTCACATTCTAGGCACAGCTGGTGTTTCTGTCTTTTCTGTGCTGCATGCCTCTGCCATGATGGAAGGGCCAGATGTAAATGTGAGCAAAGAGCCATGAAGTCCGAATATTTCAAGGACAATTGTGCCTGTTCAGTCTGCATGTGCATTAGGCTTCACTTTGATGTGTCAGCTTCACATACCTGGCTGACAGGGAGGAAAGATGTGTGACTGGCTACTTGTCAATTGAAATGCGCAAACAGCATGCCGAGGGAACATCAAAAGTAGCTCCTAATTTAGGTTTGAAGGGCCAGAATACCAAGAGGTGCAGAGGACTTTTACAAAAGTGCAGCGCTATAGAATATGACAAGAAATATGACAAAAATGTAAGAAAAAAAAAACATGCTGAAAAAATCTAAGCCTGGTTCATTTTGGACAGTTGCAACTCCTATTATGCCTATATTCTGCATTTAAATAGCAAAATCAGTCAATGTGGCCAAGTGAATGAAGACACACGCTACATAACACAATCTTTTCTTTTTGTCCCAACCAGCGGACAGGGGCATAATGCCCAGAAATGAAAAGAATAATTTCTGGGAAACATCTTTATCTTATATCTTACCTGAGAGTTATATGTGGAGATGTTTACAACACTCATGTCTTCATGGTAAATATGTAGCTAGAACCAGCAGCTGGACTGGAAAAAGCCTGGCTCTATACAAAAGTAACTCATTAAAGATTCCCTATGATAAAAAAAATGTGTTCTTCATGTTTTTATGTCTGAGCTTGGCTAGTATCTGTGCAAATGTGTCCCTAAAGAGGTGTTTTTACACTGCTCTGCTGAAAGAGGAGATGTCTGTGCACTTCCCTACAATCTGAGATTCAAATGTGCCCCTGGTAAGCAAGACTTGGTAACATTTACATGATAAGTTAGATTTGGTAACATGTAAATGTCACTGGCAAAGAACCCTGAAACCTCCAGTGCAGAGTGGACATGTCAATACAGAGGGTGAGAGTTAGCTTTAGCTGTGTCAGTCACTGCCAGTTACGAGCTAATAAGCTAACAAACAACATAGCAGCAACATAAAAGATTGTGAATACACTAACTGCTAGTTGCTAATTTTGGTGCGCAACAGATTCTTCATGTGTCTGCCTCTTACGCTAATGCTAGCCATCTTGATATGTGCACAAGCAGCAGTGGTAGGCAGGTGTGAGGCTAGACACGGTGATGTGTTAAACTAAATATTAATCATAGCAGATCATTTTTGGAACTTTAGCATAAAGACTGTAAAAGGGGGAAGCATTTTACTACCTAAAGGTAACAAAATCTGATGACAGTTTTTTAGCCAGGAGCTTCCACGCAGGAGATAAACCACAAAGTCTCATTCATGCAAAAAGGCACGCTGCTGTGTTCACACTTATATTTGTCTCTGGTAAGCGTGCTTTGGAGGAGCTGGTAAGCAGATTTTTATTACTTTTGGGAAGAGCTGCACTAGCAGTTTGCCTCTGTTTCCAGTCTTTATGCTAAGCAAAGCTAACTGGCTGTTGGCTGTAGCAACATATTTACTGTGCAGACATCCACACATTACATATAACTCTTGGAAAGAATAAGATAAGTGTATTTCCCAAAATATCATATAGAGAGCCATCTTCTGCCCACGCCTCCGCTCCTGAGCTGGTGGGAGGCACAGCCACTGCCATGGACCCTGACTTGAATCTGCTGCCTGTTGTCCCCACAGCCGCAAAGGGCTGGCTCAACTCCCATGAATGGAGATCTGACCGACAGGACCCCCCGCTGTGATGGATGCGGACCGCCTGACTCAACTGCTGCCACTGCAGGCAGCTCCTACAACTGCTACGGCTTCCGCCACTGTTGCTGTTCCTGCTGCAGCGGCTGTTGTCCCTCAGAATTCCTCTGCTGCTACTCTTCCTAGCAGCCTGCCTTCTGCCCGCACTTTTGGCTCGCGCGTCATCTGTTGGCGCCCGACTCACGCTTCCATACCCGGGCACAGTGTCCACCCTCAGCGCTTGTTGTTGGCACCTCCATCATCTGACATGCGGTGGTAAGCCGTGTACTGGACCAGGTGGCCACACAAAGGACATTAAACCCAACATTTTGCAGCTGAGTCACAGCACAACATATCGTCTGTAGTCATTGCTCATATTAGCACCAATGACATCAAAAGACACTTTCTTGCAGTGATATGGCACTGACACAATATTACTGTAACAAATACTGAAACAACAGCTGTTATCAGGGTTGTCAAGCTGTGTGCCCTAGCCAAGGAGGAGTAATAAAAACAATGACGACTGCTATAGACGCTGCTATCAAAGCTGCTTTAGGTTGTGACTAAAGAAGAGAAGTGTGTAGATCAGCTCAGGTTGCAGTATCACACTTACTGTGTTTGCTGCCACAGAACAAAATAAAAATCCCTCTTTATGCAGAGTTAGTGTTAGTTTTTTATATTTGGGAGACCTCTCATCGCTACTTTAGCTGCTCTTTGTCTGACTTGTAGCTGCCAACCAGCTAACATTAGTTTTTTACAGTCTGGACAAACTCTGCTGTGAGGAGTACACGAAGACACCAGAGTAACATTATAGGGACTTGTCTTTTTTTTCCTGTGGCAGAAAACACAACGCACAGCTGAACTACACATTATGACTACAACATAACATAACATAACCACCCCTCACACATTCACTGTCTCATAATAAAACCATAGACTGTGGGGGCAAAAACAAACTATGCGATCATGGCACCAGTGTTGACTCAAGATGACACTGGTCTCAAGTGAGTGGTAAGCGAAAACTGAATCCCTGCTCCCCCAGTGCAATCGTTTAGAGTGGAGGCAGTCAGACTGAATATGGAAATTAAGTGTAATGAGCTCACAATTCAGTCTGATATCAGGCTAAAAGGTTAGATGAATGAATGAACTATTCCCTTAAAAAAAGCAAAATACTGCAGCCTATTTTTTCTAAAATGCAGCAGTCACATAAATCAAACAAAGTTGCTTCTCAAATCACTCTCGCTTGCTCCCCCCACTGATGCTGAGAAGTGTGCGTGAACTCACAGTGTATGAATATTTAAGACAATAGTCTTTCTCTGTAAACAAGAATCATAAAGTGATGAAAATTTCCATCTAAAAGTAGCTCTGCAGTTACAGAGGCAATGATAATTTCTATTCAAATGCATTATGTGCTTTTTTTTGTGAGAACTTATGGCCAAATTAACTGTAGAGCTGCTCAAGTGGGAGTGCACTGGTATGTAGAGGAGATCTTTTACCCCTTTAAATGCTTCTGCATATGTGCGTTCATCTTATCCTTTACTGAGCTCTCTTCCAGACTCACAGTGGTGGTTTTGTCACAGTCAGGGACTGAAACTGGACTTCTCAGGCTATAGAGGACACCTGCTGACTCAAGATAAATCACACACACACACACACACACACACATGCACACACAAGGGAAGAAGCCTAGCTGCTATAAGACACTCTAAGCCAGTTAAAAATGTA
>JAJHUR010118479.1:666-28846 GCA_027495735.1 Lutjanus campechanus
TTTTTTTTACCTGCGTGTTGTCCATTACCTCAGTTCAGTTTCACTGTACAGACAGCAGTAGAGGACAGTGATGTAAGGACAGAGCCATGTTACAGACCAGCAGATATTAATCCGATGTGCCTGGCTCGGCCCGGGCAGGTTGGCCTCAAGCCAGCGAAAGAGAGAAGAGGGTCAGATGACAGCGTCTGTCGCTGCCAAGTCCAGCAGGTACAGCATGAAGTCAGGCACGTATACCTTACACCTTTCTTTCTGTCTCTCTCTCTGTCTTGCTCTCTGTCTGTCTGCTTTTGTGTGTTTATTTTTGACACAACCTCACACACACACACACACACACACACACACACACACACACAGTGTATGCAAATACTGATATTAATATTTGAGGAGATCAGATTAAGCCGTGTCGGCCAATATTTGTTTTTTTTACATAAGCACACAAAGCCTCTTCAACTTAGGTTATTCAGGAGCTGTGAAAGTATTGTAAAAAAAAGTAAATGGATAAGTCATAACTATGGCTGCAGGAAAGGTATATTTCATTATTGGGTCGTTGGCTTATTTTCTGCATTAAAACCATTTAGTTGATTGAAAGTCTGATGATATATGCAGTGAAAAATTGAAGTGCAATATCCTGGTTGAAGTCAGAAGTTATATCTTAATATTGCTCCCAGTGATATTCAAATAAACTAGAGGTTTGTTAGAAAAGCAACAAATCCATATTGAGAAGCTAAATGTTTGTTTTTTTCCCCCCCTTTTTTATAAAAGACTCAAACGATTAAATTAATTTTTCTTATAGTCAATTAAAGTCAAGTCAATTATTAACTAATTACTTCAGTACTAAAGAATAACAATAACAGGATAAAACAGATAGAAACTTACAAAAATGCACCAGGAGAACATTTCAATGAGGCATTATAAATAAGGGGAATCATAAATATGTTTTTATTAGCTGTTTTTATTAATGTAAAATCCTCATGACAGCATTAGCTGATTGTTGACTGATGAGGGAGTGAGTAGAGAGTGGTTGGCTCAGCCCTTGTTTTTTTTTAGCTGCATCATTGTACACCAAGCAATGCAACAACATGGTGGGATGTAAACTTTACAAACTGAGGCTCTAAATCACATATCCCGCAAAACTAACTGTGAAGGAAGTGGAGAAGAGTGATAGAAACAGAGCACAGGTGAAGCGCTGTCACAGCCACTTCACCAGAAACAGCTGATTAACTGACTGCCAAACTAACTAACTGCCAAACTAAGCAGACTTCCTTTGCAAAACTGTCATTTTAAATCATCATCGTCAGCTTAATTCAAACTTCAAAGAACAAATCGTTGATTATTTGTATAGAACAGCCAAATCTGATACAGCTGAAACAAATCTTAGCTGGGGACAGTCCCAATAAATAAACTTTTGTCTCTCCTTTCTGGAAGAAATGGGGAAAAAAAAGGTTTATAGCTGCATTGTGGTACACCTACAAACACTTAATTGTTTTTATTATTATGTCAAATTGAAAAGTCATTTGTATTGTTTATTAAAGATCATATTTGGGCTGTTATTTTCAATCAGCTTAGACAGATTTTGAGCAAATATTGGGCTGGAAGATACTAAACCAATCTGCTAACACTATTATTACTAGTTCATATTATTGTAAGAAATATATTCCTGTTATAGATAAAATGCATCCTATGAAACATTAAGAGATGTCTCTTAAACATCTGCATCTGTAGTGATACTGACACACACAGATACACACACACACACACACACACACACACACACACACACACACACACACCTCCCTATCAGTCAGGCAGCCAGAGGCCAGCTCTGTGACCTGTGAGCCAGTGACAGACAGCAGGCATGCAGAGCTGACGGTGCTGAGGTGGATGTGGAGCTCTGCTGCAGCTGATCTGTGTCATTCACTACCTAACCCGTTCTCCAGATTAATACTCTGCTGACCTGAAAACATCCTAAAAAAACTGAAACGTGTTCGAGATATTGTAGGTAATCCATCACATTTTAGCCACTTATCCAGTTATGCAATCCGCTCGCGTTAACGTGGCTGACAGCAGTGAAAGGATCTTCCTTATTGGTGTGTTCAAGTGTTTGACAAGTTGTCTCTATGTAGTGTAGGTATTATCATTTACATGCCATGTGAAGATACGCTTTTGAACTGTAAACAACATGCAGCGTTAAAATGCTTCTGAGACATGCTCACGAAACTGAGATTACGGCATCCAACAGAGGGCTGCTTTACAACGCTCCCATATACTCGTTGCCATGGTAACAACTGTAAACATAATTTCGAGCACAGCATGGAGCTGATGGCACCATCTAAGAATATCATGCCATTAAAATGTCATTTATTGATGTGAAAGCTGTTGTTTGTTGTTAACCTAGTTGTATAGAGTTACAGTTAAAGCGCCCTGTCTCCTCTATATTATTATATATTATATTATTATTAAGATCTCTGAACATCACTCCGTGCTTTTTGATATGAAGCTGATCTTTGCCAGTTCCTGCACATTATTTACAACTTGAGGGTTGTGCTTAAACAGCCGTCCCTATGATTAGACTTCAATTGGAGGCTATTTTTTCGGGCCTTGGTTACTGCTGTGTCTTTAATACAGCGCAGCTGTGTCCCAGCAGCACTTAAAAGGGTTTAACTGAAAATAAGGAGCAGATACAAATACCCGTGCCTCTGACCCCTCACTGACCAGCACCAGAGTGCACAAACATTAGTAAATAGCAGGGCAGCCATAACAAGACCACAGAGGTGTTTTGACAGTTGTCCAAGCAGAGAAGGGTACAAAAGTAAATGTGCGTGTGGTAGGGATGGGATTGAGAGCCGCTACTAAATTGGTACCACTTCCTGATTGGTCAGCACAGAAATATTGATAAGCTCCTAGACAAACAATGCTAATATCAGTATTTATGTAACATTAATTCACTCTAATGTAGCCATTAGTGAGTGTGCAGTCAGAGAGACAGAGAGAGAAAGAGAGTGCATGTAATGTTATAGCTGTGAATGTAGCGGTGAATAAGAACGTACAGTATACTAGCGATGTGCGGATGGACTCTTAAGTTCAGCCGAGTCATCATGTCTGCATAAATCATCCACCCGCCACACACCAGAATTTAGAGACTTGACCTTTACCCGTCCCTATAGACTGTTTGCCCAACCAGGCAAGTAGTTGGGCAAGTGGTAGAAAATTGGTGAAAAAGTTCTACAACTCCTCAAGACCCAAGGGAGGACGCAGCTGGGTGGACTGACCTTAAAGGTGGACCAGGCTAATCTAACCTCATTGCTGCTCCTCCTTTCTTAGGAGATGACCACAGCCTTTAATCTTTGCATGTCATTATTTGCATCAAATTATGCAAAGTAATATCGAAAAGAGTATTGATAAGCAGTATTAATATTGGTATTGATAAAATCCCAATGACACCCATCCCTTGTGTGTGGTATCTGTTTAATCATCTTCTTAATTTAGTCTCTCACATCATCTTTAATTTTGAGGGTGGTAGGAGTTTAAATCACAGTGTAATCGGTGTAAACCAGCTTTTTTATGCTCTCTGTTGAATTACTCTGCACTGCAAGCCAAAAGCTGATGGTTATAGCAAAAAAGCAGGGAATTAGGAAAAATTTGTTGTCTCACGGACACACATACACACACACACACACACACACACACACACACACACACACACACACAACCACCTTCCTGTGGTGGGGTTTTCATCTTTACCAGCGACACTGATATTATTATCTTGTTGGACGAAGTGTCTCTCTCCTAAACTGAAATTTGACTCGGTGAGTTGGGCTTTTCACTTTGCATTTCATCCTGCAGGTTTCACACTTCCCAGAGGATGTTCACATTTCAAAATTAGTAGATCCCTTTCTTCTGATTAATTTTATTCAGAGTAAATCATGTGTGAGTTTACAGCCGTGTGTTTGTGAGTGTGTGTGTGTGTGTGTGTGTGTCAACAGGCTTTGGTGGCCTGTTGAACCACTTAAAGGATTCTATTTAACGGGTCAGCCGAGCAATTAATCAAGGGTTTAATTGGAATCCCGAGTGGAGTGACATGATTTATGCAAATAAGGTCATTAATATGCAGGCCTGCATTCGATGCTTAAATTAAAATGGCTCATCCGCCAGCGCAGGCTAGCACTTTCATTACGGTAAATTAGAGAGCGATAATAACTCCAAATACACATATTTATTTTCTACAGACATTCAGAACAGGACATGCCCACAGGAAGAAAAATATGAAAAGGCAGAAAGAAGGAAGTTCTTATATGGGAGACAGTAAGGAGGAGGCAATGCTAATGCTGTTAATTTTACCTCATTAGAAGCAGACTACTATCTGCAGGGCTTCGGTTTTAATTGGATCACCAAGCAATTTAAACCACATTTGGTTCTTAATTGCTTTTTTTGCACTTTATTATAAAAAAGTACAGCAGCAGTACTTGCTATTCACCAAATTCTTCCTTGGTCAGTGCAGTGTGGTGCTACCAGTGTCTGACCTATGTTGTTGCCCTTGGTAACCACCCCCACAGGGACAGTTTGTGATTCCTGCTTCGAAGTGTCCAGTGCACTCACCCTCACTATGTACTGATGCCGGGGGATTAGAGACAAGAAGGCAACGAGTTGAGCCACAGTTGAGTCACATTCTGCTGCTACTTGTTTCATTAGGGTCGAAGCACAGGAATGTTGACTGTAAGAGTCGCTTGTCGTGAGAGATTTTTCACAGTCCTCAGCATCTGGGATGAGCACATAAAACCCACCAGTTGCCAAGTCACTTTGGAGTAGTTGCCAATATCAGTGAAGTGTGTGATTTTTTAAGTAATAATTAGAACTGAGCCTCTAGTCTGGGGTTGAAGTTGTTGAAGTAGGTTTTGACTGGAACTGAATAGTGCTGGGTGATATCATATTGTTCATGATGATACCTGTATAAATCTTAATGTCTGAAAAATTTGTTGTCATGAAATTTCAGCCTATGAATCTGCGCACATTGACATGAATTTTCCTTTTTCCCGTGACACTCAGCCCAACTGTTCATCAAATACTTGAGAAATTAACAGACCAATTAATCAACTATGAAAATAATCGTTAGTTGCAGCCCATTGATTTTAGGAGTCCTAGGAGCAAGATTACGTGAGGCTGAAACTGAACTTCACTTTAGCGATGAAAAGGTCTTTTCACCATCATGAAAGCTTGTGTAGTTTGTGTAATGTAACCTGCGTAATGGCATCCTTCAACCATTGTGGGGCTTGTGACATTAACATGTGCAGCTGATAGAATGTGACGGCTCTTATTTGCATCATTTCCCATGATGCATTACAGAGAGTTAAGTAAGTTGGAATGCGGAATCACTGACACGATTTAGAGATCCGACTACCCGCCAGTATCGATATTGCAATCGATATCTGGCCCATCTCATCTCTCAACAGTGGCTACATGACCTGCAGTGAGTCACAATTTAGTCAAGTGTTGTTGTAGGTGCACTTTGATACTTAAACTAATAGCACTACATCTGCAGCTGACTGATATCGAGGCTAAGGGCTTTTGGACAGGCAGTTGTTTCACTCAAAAATCTCTCAAGTAAAATGATAAGTCGTGATGGTTCATGATGCTCAGTTTAATTCCAACAACACACAATCAATGAGCCTTCCATTGGTGGTTCTGTAACTCTAGCATAGGGTGCGTTTGATTTAGTCTTCCTGTACTTTACTACCAACAAGGAATATTGTAAGAGATGTTTTGAGATGTTTTAGTTATTCATTTATGTGTTCAGTTCAAAGACTGAGACTTATAAACTGCTCAACTGTTGTTGATTTATTTAGTTTTCATTTTCTTTTCATTCAAAACAAGACAAATGATGTTATGATTTTGATTTTGAAAGATTTGTCAATATTCACAAATCATTTGGCAACACCATTTGAATAAATCATTCACCAAAAAAAAATTGAATGCACATGTTCAGGGATGCATTAAGCTGGGAGGAGGGGAGCAATATGAAGCATTGAAGCAATGAAGGTCTACTTTCACCCCTCGATGTAACAAAATAACAGCAACACCCATCTAAATCCTCCTGAAAATGATCAATATCTCCAGGATGAAGAGAGGCATGCAAACCAATACTTTTTCTGTGCTACATGTGCCAGAAGGTTTAAGTGATCATATTGTAGAAAAGGAGTGGTGCAAGTCTAATAAGCTCGCTAGATGAATAACAGATGAAGCATAAAATACAAAAACTAAACAATATCACTTCAATGCAAACACAGTTTTGATTCCACAGCATTATTTAATCAAAAGAGATTTTATCAGCACAAAAACAAATGACGAAAAGTTTTTTCTATGCTGTTCTAGTAAATTAATTTTTATTATTAGAAATAAACAGATTTTACCCCAGATTTAATCGTCCATTGTTATTGTGCACAGTTTTGAATGCTATAGCTTTTATTGTAGCAGGAGCAAAGAGATAATGTCCAGTACATCTGCATCGGTCAACTGTAAGTCCAAGTATAATGAAAAGGCTCGGATTCTTCTGGGGCTTGTGTTGAAGCTTTGATATTAAAGGGAGAGTTCACCTTAAAATCAAAAAAGACAGGGTTTATCTCTGGCCTGTAGAGCTATTGATCCATCTAGATTGCTTTGTTGTGAGTAGTCGAGTTTTGGAGATATCGACCATAGAGATTTCTGCCTTGTATTGGAGCAATAGAGTAGATGGCACTCAGCTTGTGGTGCTCAAAGTGCCAAAAAATACATTTGAAAAACTCCACAACAGTGTCTCTTCCCAGACATCATGACCTGGTTGCTCAAGATAATCCACAGACCTTGTTGTGAGCAGTTTTCATGCAGGAAATACTTAGTTTTAAGAAAGAGCTGTCCCTTTAACAGTTAATGTTATGGTTTATTTCTAAATTATATAAAAAATAAAACATTTCCAGTTAATGAAATTGTTCAAAACACAAACCCTTTTGTCTCTGCTGTACCTGAAACCTGCTGTAAAAGCTATTGTGTGATATTTGCACCATGAAATCCATGACATTCTTCAGTTACATACACAGATGCTTTACAAACCTATTAACATTGTTGTTGTTGGCCCAGTTTTTAGTTTTAGTTTTTAGTTTTATTGTTCAGATTGCAAACCATGCATTTTTAAACCATAAACATGCTGTATAATTAAGCCCTGAGGTTTTAAAAGTTAATCTCGCACAGAAAATATCATCATTAAATATATGAATATGAAAAAGGGGAAACATTGAAACTGAAAGCCACCTTGGGTTTTTAAAGGAAAGTATTGAGATAAAATTTAGACTTTTAGAAAAACAGAGACATTGAGTTTCTAATTGCTGCTGCCTTTAATTTGGATGGAAGAAAGTCAACAATGTGTGCAGCCTTCACTGCTCTCGATAGAGACTTAGGGAGATTTAACTTCTGTCTAACATTTGACCATATTTTGGGGGATTTCACCCATCTCCACAGCTCCTTTATAATATTTTGCACAGTCATTGTCATTCCCAGCATGAATAACAATAAGTTCACATGCAGTTTTAAGCCAACAGCAGCACTTTAGAAGTTTTGTATACATGCAGAATGTCACTGGGCAAAGTGAAGAAAATTGACCATTTGAGCAACATTGCTCACTGTTGCGCGCTGATGGTGTGGATATCGTTAATTGAAACTTCTGGCTGCTGTTTATTTGTTTGTGTGCTTCATGGTTGCCTTGCAAACCATACTGTGTGATAGGAAACAGTTCCAGTGTTTTAATGGAGCACAATGGGGTGTTTTTGACAGCTGGTGTGTGTGGAGCACAATGGGTTACAACAAACAAAGGAATGGCAATGGAACAAGCTTTATGTAGTTTAGCTGGAGCGATTAGATCTTTTAAAAAACATGCCTTGATCTGCCCAGATCCGACTGGGACATCCTGTTGTTGGACCTAAGTGTTAACATTTTGTTTGAACTTATAGTTCAGTTTATTCCATTTCAACATTTTTTCCTATTGGCTGTCTCACACAAACACACACACACACACACACACACACACACACACACACACACACTTTTCTTTTTCTGTCACTCACACACACCTCTTGTCCTCGTGTGTGCCAGGGCTCACTGGCTGCTTGGGGTTTTCTGTAATTACAGCAGTGAGTGGGGAGCTGTCTTTTGCATGGCAGATGGTCCAGCACCATGCTGCATCAGGTAACCGTGACAACCACCTCCCTCCTCGCAGTTAACAGCACCATCATGGCTCTTTACAGTGACCAAATGTCATTATGGAGTGTGTGGAGCAAGGGACAGACGTGGGAGGGGCTGGATTATGGAGGCTGATACAGAGAGGGAGAAAAAGAGAGGATTTTTCAGGACCTTCTTGTTAAACAAACACAGACAGATGGCAGAGAGTTATTGTTTTGGTTGGTGAGAAACAGCTTTGCTTAAATCTTCATTGCGTTCAGATCATGTCTCAAAACCATTAATTCATCATTTCGGTCAGTGACATCATCCCTGTGCCGTCAACACCACTTTGAGATAGCTGCAGATGTGATTAACTTTCTGTTTAAATGTAACCACTCTTCGCTCCCTGGTGCATCTGATATCCGATTCACGTCATCACGCCTCTGCGCCGTAATACGTGTTTTGGATAAATGGGACCTTTCGCCACATTATCACTAATCAGACGGCTCAGAGACGGCAGGCAACGCTGATATACAATCAGTTTCTCCTCTCAGCTTACTATTCAGCAGATGACTCAAGTTACTTGATTAGGAGGTTCTGCTTCGGTTCTAGATGAGCACTCCTCAGAGCAGGCCTATTAAAGGACTTTTTTAGAAGGGCCAGATTTGAAAAAGTAAAGTGCCAAGGCGCCAGACGTTTACATTTCTTTTGTCTGACCTATAAAGTTGGGAATTTAAATGACACATTTAAATTCCTGAAAAATGCACCCATTTATGTTTTTCTCCACTTTATAAGTTTTTGCAATGGAAAAGAAACATTATTTACAAAAGTACAGGCAAAACAATGCAGCCTGCGATCCTAGATTAGAAGCTTATTGTTTTAATAAACAAAATATTGCATTTAACTTTTTTTTTTACTCAGTTTTACTGAAATTCCCTCAGCTTAAACTGTCTGAGCTAAAACTAAAATAATAATAATAAGTGTCTCTTTGCTTATAAATAAAGGAGCAATATGTAACAATTGCACATCTTAAAATTAGCACAGCAGTTCAGTTAGCGAGTTCATGCATTAGACTGTATATCAAAGAGGTTGCTTCCTCCTGCCACCTCCTCCCCAGACTCAAAGCTCAGGCAGGCCGCAGAAACGCTGCAGGAGCACAAGACGAGCGCAACATTGTAATTTGACAATAACAAGTGACTCCACTGCAAGTTGATAAGCTGTTTATAACTGTCAGTTGTCTGTCAGTGTAAAGCTAAGCCCGTTATCCTGAAAACAAAAGCCTGGCAGGCTCCATTAACATATTCGCAATTTACTTGTTAAAAACATCTACTCCTTCTACAAGATCATTAATAAACAGACACCAAGTCATTCAGCGAACATTTGGTGTTAATTTGAATTCTAATTAATGTGAAATGGGCAAATTAAAACTAATTCCAGCACAGAGCAGGAATTCCAAAGTAGGACACGTGGGTGTAGCGTCAGTCAGTAAAGCAAGTGTTTGAACAAGGGCTGCAACTAACAATTATTTTCTTTATTGATTAATCTGTTGATTATTTTCTTGATTAATTGATTAGTTGTTTTGTCTATAAAATGCCAAATGCCATCCTCAAATGTTTTGTTTTGTCCACAGCCCAAAGATATTCAGTGAACTGTCATGAATTAGTAGAGAAACCAGAAAATATTCACATTTAAGAAGCTGAAATCAGAGAATTTTTACTTTTTTTTCCTTGAAAAATGGCTCAAACCAATTAAGCAATTATCAAAATAGTTGGCGATTAATTTAATAATTGATTAGTAATCGATTAATTGTTGCAGCTCTGGTTTCAGCTTAAGAAGTCTCCTTGATCTCTGATGACATGTTTTGGTAATTTTATGATTTATTACAGTAAATATATTACAGGTTTCACTTCTATCACTTGTACAGGCAATGTCATGTAAAAAAACATCCCCCAGTCTAAAATTTCCCATCATGCTTGCTGGACTGAGTAGTTTAAATTTGTTATTTTGTGTTACAAAATGAAATGTAACAAGCAGTGTTTGTTCTGTTCGGGTATTTTATGTTACTTGTCTTTGTGCTGGTTTATAGTTTTTCTGCTCGTTACAATATGTTAATAAAATTTTATTTTGTTCTCCACAACGATCTGGTGACCCGCTAAGATAATGCCAGAGAGATTCATGAGAGCCACTGAATTAGGCTGCTAATAAAATGATGATCTTAGGTTAAGGTCATTTAAAGAACATGTGTGTCCATCCGGGTGCCGTGAAGTCTCAAGAAGTAGTGAGCGTACCTGCTGCAGCAGCATCTGTCCATCCTCAGACCTCCTCTGATGAACTACTGCAGCTGGATATGCAACAGTGTAAATTCTTTATTCTTAATGCTCTGAGTGACAACAGAGAGCGGTGCAGCTGTGACATGGTGGTGGATGGTGTTGGAGGCACTCTGCTCCTTCCTGAGGTGTGTGTGTTTCCTTGCAGTACCAGAGGGAGGCAGTGACACACCTTGGTGTGGCAGGAGGCATTGGAGGTGTCTTTCCACAACACTGAGTCATTTGTTCATTCAATTAATCACCTACTCACCTGTTCCCTTCGCTAATGAACCAAACAAGTCAATCTTGTTTTATGCAAAATATCGCTTTGTGTTTATTATGTCAGAGCTTCAGTTGCTTGTGGAAAAAAAATCATTTGACTTGTAGTCATTGTAGAAGTCCTGCATCATTATTAGAAGACCTCAGGGGCTACTTCGTACGGTTCTACATCAAATACTGAAGTCACAATTACATTTTGAGAACATCTGTTATTTTACATGTTTACTGTAAAGCAGGATATTGGGTGACAAAGTATAATACAAGACCACTTCAAAATATTATATAGGAATATAAAGATAATTTTATTTGATGGTGAGAATATCTGTATAAATATATAATAAATCAATACATAACTATATTACTTGTTAAACATGGTAGAGCAGGTGGTAATAATAACTGAAGATGTATAGTTTTCCCTGTAATTAAAATTGTAAATGTCCATAAAGAAAAGAAGTACAAATATTGGATATTTAATCATTTTTATAAGTATAGATTTTAGAATTTAGAAGCGACAAGCTTAGCATTTTCTCTAGTTGTTCTAACTAAAAAATGACCAATGCCTCTCTTGACGATTGGCTGCATGAAAATTTTGAACTATAAATGGACTTAAATAGACATTTTTCTTATGTATGACAGCTGATCTGATTGGCTGTTACAGTGCAGTTACAACAAAGTAAATAACAGGTTACAGAACATTTTTAAATATTGAAATATCGGTCCTTCTGCATTAGGAGAGAAAAGTATAGACTATATATTCAGCTAGAGCTATTATATTTGTATCTATAAACACAACTAAAGACCAAGAAGGTAATCTACCTTCAACTTGAAAATGGAAAGAATCACCTAAGAATAATCCATCAAGTTGTTGTGTGATGGAAGCAAACAGGAAGCTCAACAATTTTAATTTAGCAAACCTGGTTTTTCCATCCCTATATTTTTTGTCTCAAGGCTTTATGTAGGTCTTTCAACAGTACATGCTGTAAATATCATGCAAATGTAGAAAGAGAAGTATGGAACGCTTTGTATTTTGTCCCTGTTTGGAGTTTTACCTCTTCCGCTTGTTGTTGCCCCGTGTGTCCTTCTGCATTTCCCTGTGACGTCCTAGTTGGCATGTTTACAGCTGCATGCAGATGCAGCGCTGCAGTCTTTCAGCAGGACTTCCCCATGACTACCCACAGTGGGTTAACATGCTCAGATTCACTCAGTTGCACCTGTGTAGATCTAAGTTAAAACCAGAATATTAAATGTGCTCTGCTCATACCAAAAGCTCCACTTTGCTATACTAATTCTTATGCAAATAATAAATAATAAAAAAAGCTAAATTATTGACTTGTGGTGATGGAGCTGTGTGCAATAAATTTCATTGATAGCTGAGCTCTCGTTCACATTGATGGGATAGTTCATATTATTTGATGTGGGGTTGTACGAGGTACAAAAAGGTTCACCTAAACAAATCAAAATCTGTTTAAGTGTACTCTGTATTAATATAGAGTATATTTTCACTGCTTTATTTTGCCATCAGACAGCCTTTTCTGAGGGGAAGCCGTTGTTCTATAAGCCAAATATTCAATATCCAAACCAACCAAACTCCACAGGTGAAACCTTTAATTTTTCCTGGCAGAAAATGGGAGTTGCATGTTTACCGCTGCCTCAATCACTGAATTTATATTTGTTATTGTGTGACTTTGTTATTTTAAAAGGTAAATTCTGATTTACCAAAGTGGTACAATAACACAAACCATTTAAGAAATTGAGGCAGCAGTAGACCAACAGCTTCTATGTTTTGTGAGGTAACATTACTGATATTGCCAATTCAGTTGAGTTGATTCGGAGATTGCGATGTTCTGCTTACAGCAATTTCCCCTCAGAAATGTCGGGCTGACAGCAAAGTAAGGTGGTGTACTTAAACTGATATTGATTTTTATTTAAGTGAACCTTTTTTATGTGCCTAAAATATGTTCTGTTGCTGAGCCTTTCCATAGCAGCACATTGCTTAGCTTCTGTGCTGGTCCTCCTTTCTGCTTCTCCAAACTGGTGGTGTGCTGACAGGCATCTACTGTATCGATAAGAACCTCGTACAACCTTCTCTTCTCTTCTCTTCTCTTCTCTTCTCTTCTCTTCTCTTCTCTTCTCTTCTCTTCTCTTCTCTTCTCTTCTCTTCTCTTCTCTTCCTCTCCTCTCTTCTGTTGCCACCAACGTTGCAGAATTGTGTACACAGTGGTTAAATTTTTAAGAGTTCACATGGTTCCGTCCAATCGATAGCGGGTTTGTGCTGTGGTATAATTTCTTGCACCCTGTCTGATCATAAATGTACCTCTTGATCTGCCTCTGCTGAGGGAAATCAATAGCCGTCCAGTGGGCCAGCTGTTAGGTTTTTATTATTTCTTAAATCAGTCAAGTCTGCAGTGCAAAGTTACCGGAGTGGAGGCAGAAGCAACAGTAGAGCTTTTAGTTCATAAAACTAACATGCCTCTGAAGCCTGTATATGAGGATATTGATCCTGTGCTCTGAAAGCGAGAGGATTTTCACCTTGTATTACAGTTTCCACCACAGCAGTGGTGCTATTGTGTAATGGGGTTAGCACAGTGTGACTACCTGCTTATTCTTGGTGGGAGTACAGCAAGAGATCTCTGAGTTAACTCATATCAGTTCAAGACTGAAATTCTTGCATCTTCCAAATATGTATCATTAATTTAGACATTTTTTTTTTACCATTTCTTCTTTTTTTATTTTTGCAATTGCAAACAAAAACCTTTTCTGTTTTTGTTTTTTGTAAGCAACAAAGGTCAAACTTCACAGCAACGTGTTTTGTGTTGGGGTTGTAATAGTTGCAATGATCTCTGTGACAGTTTTACTGTACATTTGAATATTCAATAACAGATATTAAAGACAAAACAATTATGACAAAATATCAACTGAGAAGAGGGGAAGTATTTTTATTTCACTTCAAAAAGCTGGTTCTGAAACATTTGGACACAAACTGTTAGCATCCAACGATTACTCCAAAGCAACAAGATCAGCTAAGCTGGCAGATGAGGATTTTCAAGGAGACAGTTACTGTGGAGCAGGGATGTTCCTGGCAATCCAGTTCTTGTCAAATAAACAGATTTTAATTTTGACAGGCCACCTAGTCTAAAACACTCAAAAAACAGTCAAAATTTAGCATTATTTATTAATTGATAATGTTAAAGATAGTCTGTGTGTGTTAAGAGCCACTTGAAGCTCTTAATCGCATTCCTCAATCACATAATCGTATTTTAAATGCAGCTAAAATGTGTGTGTATTATGGACATTGCACATCATCCTACAAAACGTGACCACAGCTCACTAACTGCATTATCTTTTCAGACTGAGCAGGATCAGTCTGCAGGTATACAACATTGTTTTACCTGGAGCTAACGTTAGCTGCCACACAGTGTGGCTAACGATAGCATTGCAGCTCTCCTCAGAGGTTAAATGCAGGAATATTTATAATTTAAAGGTGTTTCCTGCAAGCTGTTGCTAGCTAGTTGCGAGCTAACAGTTTCTGTTTCTGTTCAACAAGTAGTATATAAGTAATGTATATGCATATAGTTAGTGTGTTAATGGCAATTCCCATTATGTGTTAGCATCGAGCTAACAGACAGAGCTATAGAAACTTGTTTCAGCCATCAAAAAATTGATTCAGGACTTGAAATAAAATAAAAAGAATCATGATACTTCAGAGAATGGATTTTTTTTTGTCCCACCCCTATTATTTGTCCATTTTTCCATCTTGAAAATAGTTGTTGTTGTTGTTAGTATGTTGTTAGCTGCCCACTGGCAATTCCAAGATGCCTTGGTTCGAGTCTGTACACCAATCAGAGGCTGTGTTCCTGACCTGTGTGTGACAGTGCTGATCCATGGATGTGTTAGATTGATGTGCTGAGCTCAACATGAGATTGATCCCAAAATAAAAGTTGTGATAATGATGGTAATGAGCTCAACCCAGCGGTAGGCATCCCTTGACCGCGGTATTGCTTTAATGCGGCTGATGTTTTACAGAGTTAACAAGGCAAATAAAGCTCGTCTTTGTTTGGTAAAGGAGAGAAATTTGAATTAAGGTAGTGATTTGCTGTATTTTTTTTTAACAGAGAAAGTATGTGTGAGAATATTTCCTTTATTGACATAGCTGAGGGGATTTGTGTTTGCCTCCAGTTTTTTCTTTGTTTAGCTTTTAGTTAAAACCATGATGCAATCATCATGTCGCCACTAAAAGTCTCTATAATACTAATAATTTTAGTGAAGCCTAATCTTTATCTATAACTGCGTAGAAAAGCCAGGTTAAAAGAGAATGAATAGACACACAAAGTAAGCTGCACAATTCAAATTTTGATTTAAAATGAGAATGACAATGTTATGAACAAAGCTTTAAAGTATTAGGTACGGCCATGAAGCTAACACAGATTCCAAAAGTTTTAATAAACATTAACAAAAAGAATCAGAAGAATTTAGGCTCTGGTCACGTCTCATCTGCAGTCTTTTTTTCAGGGGACCTATATCACAGTGGTGAGTAGGGACATACTGTAAAAGCTCAGTAATCCAAACAGGAAATTGGCCATTCAGTGCTTTATAAGTAATCAGCAGGATTTTGAAAACAACTCTAAAATCCGCTGGGATTGCAGTGCAAATTGTATTGGGATATATGATCTCTTTTCCTCTTTTCCTCTGTTCTAGTTAAAAATCAAGCCCCAGCATTTTGTCTGTGTTCCATATTCAACAGGAAGTTAATAATGGGATGATGCTACAATATATGAGAAAAGTAATCATAGATTTTAGTGCTGCTTTACGACCCACAGATGCAACATTTTGATTTCTTTCAGATGAAAAGTCCACTGATCTGAAGGCATTAAACAGAACTCCTCCAAGAGTCAGAAACTGTAGAGAGCTGCTAGTAGTATATTTTCTGTTTACATACATAAAACCAGATTTCTTTCCAGTTCATTTGTGCACTTTTCACAAACAATGTTGTGAGAGTGTGAAGGAATCTCTTGGTGTGCTGTCTTTTTTTTCAATTTTCTGTTTGCTCTGGAAGGTTAAAGTTCAAGCTGCTTTTATGCTATACATGGACACAATAAAATGCATTCTGAGCCGTAATAAGCCTACAAATTAAAAAGAAATCTGAATTAATCTTTTCTTTTCATTTTTTTTTTTAACAGACACTTGATTTTCTAAGTGAAAGTTTGGATACATTTTGTAAGAAGTCAACGTAGGTTGTACATTAACGACTTTCTTTAACAATTGCGCTCCCTCACTGTAATGACTCAGCAGTGATTATTGGTTAACACTGTGCTGATAGAACTCCATTTGATGGCAATTTAATGTGCCATGCATGTTGTTGTTAAGTGCTTCTCCCTAATGTGCTTTTAAATAGCTAACTCACTGGATGAAAATTGTTTGCTTCTTTTTATTTATTTTGTGACTTATTTAAGCACTTACCTTTTCACAGAAGAAATTGTCCAAGAATTGTCTTTTTTTGGGCATTTTGTTGTCCATATAGTCTAAGAAAAATAAACCTGTGCATATCATTTTATCTGAACATAATTATGGTTTTACTGCATGTAACAGCATCTGTGTTGTGTAAGTAGCGTGTCAGCAGCACATGTGCAACTGGGGCTGGGTAACAAACTTGGTATTTTAAAGGACACCGACTGAACTACATTGGAACTACCAAGTACTACTTCATGTTAAATCAGTTGTTCCCAAATTTCGATACCTGGGAGCACATCTGGGTAAGAGGTAGAGAGTATTGAGAAAAAAAGAGAGAGAGAGACGTTGCAGCAGCTTGTTCACGTCACTGTGAGTCAGAACACGAGCCAAAAGCAGTCCCAGGTGAGGTTACATTTTTTCCAAACTCCACACAGACACCACTCGCTGCAATGTTTGTAATGTGAAATGTAAAGAAAATGTAAATATAAAATTCAGCAGGGCTGCACGATTAATTGTGAAATAAATCGCAATCTCAATTCAAGCACCTGTGCAGTCTAACTTCTAAATGACGATCGCTCGCTTCTACATGAAAAACAAACCACATTACAAAATGATGAAAAAGAAAGAAAAAAAAACATTAAAAACTGGAGATGCACCAATTCCAATTTTCTTGTCCGATTGTGATGTCTGATTTTTTTTTTAAGGGTCTCACCTGCTGATTCCGATTTTTGCTGATTCCAATTTTGGTTCATTCCGATTTTCAGTCTTTCTAAGAACTATAATTGACAGCATTCACAAATATTTTTTTGCTACTTTTCTTGTAAAATTAAATTGGACGTTCATAATGAAGCACTGACTATGAAATGACTTATACATTTTCTCCAAAAGTGCTCCAGATTATAGCCAGGCTATGTTATTATATTATTATATTATGTACTCGAAGGAACACAATCTCGTGGGATCTTGCAGGATGCAATTTCATGTGATCTCATGTGGAAGCAGATGTAAACAAACAAGAGACTAACACGCTGCAACACTTTGCTGTAGTAAAACTTTGCAGTGAGAAAAACAGAAGCAGAAGTTAAACGAGCCTGGATGAGAAAATGTTTGAGGAGACGCGTCAACACAGATTGTTTATTCTTCAGCCCGAACAGGAGGTGAGATTTTAACTGTCAATCTGTGAACAGTAGTCTGCTGCTGGCTAACATTAGCATGAAGAGCTAGAAAGTTTACGGCTGTTTGGCGACAGCGTCAGCTGCTCTGTCTTGTTGTAGACTGTCTGTCTTCTCTTTATCCTGTTCTTGGAATCTACTGCTAACACTGACTTCATGCGAGCATGTGTCTGAGTGTGAGCTGCTGTGATCAGCACTGTGGTGGGTGTGATGTTACGGCCAGTGTCTGCTGCTTGCATGACGTGACCATCGTGCAGAACACGTGTGTGAACGCACATGTGACGCTTACTGGCCGGTCATCGGTCAGGGCCGGTCTCACAGAAAACCAGCCGGTTCCAGTCTCTGGCCGGTCGATCGGTGCATCTCTATCAAAAACATATTGATCACTGATGTTAAAGTGTTCTTACACAGACAAAGTTATATATACAGAGTGATGTTTAAGATTTTGCTTGGAGACACATAATTGATTTTGGTTCCAGGTTGGAGTTGGTTGAAGTTATTCTGGGTTGACTAAGTGACCCTGGCCCAGGACCAGGGCTACCGTCTTGCACTGCTCTTGAGGCCGTGTCTCCTGAGTCTTTCTCTCAGACATCAGTCTCTCAGTCTCCTGTGAGCTGCCATCTAATCCACCAGTCATCTGAATCCAGACCCTCATCTCACCAAGGTCGGGATGAAAGAGCATCTCACCGGAGCCGAGGTCCGTCCGTGCGTGGCGGGAGGAAAGGGAGAAGGCCTTAGTGCGAAATGTCAGTGCTTTTCCTGTGAAGCTAGTCTCATCAAAGGAGGATTAGTGTCGGACTGATGGCCTCGCTGGACGAGCACGCTCTGATGGGGTAATCTGATGCATCAGAACCGATATGAGACTTGGATGAGACACATGGACAATATGTAGCCTACGCTAACACACACCCATGCGCTTAAACCCATGCGTTCACACATGTGAGAGCACACACACATTTATATAAATGCAGAGCCTCTCGTGCAGACACACTGACAAGTTTCACTTCTTCTGTCACTTTGGATGAAAGGATGTCATTGAAGAAAAGACTTATGTCTCTTTCTGGCTGCTTAATGCTGCTCGCTAATACAATAGTTATGAATCCTTCATATCAGTGGTTCTCAAACTTTTTTTTTTTAGCATGCACTCAGAGCCAGCCCTGACTGATGGGTGCCCTAGGCAAGATTTTAGCTTTTAGCCAATTGCCATCACACACCTATCATTGTGTTAAGTCAACATCAAAAGCAAAAAAGTTTTGAAACTACTGGGTTCATCTTCAACAATGTGTTATATTTTAAAAGCTTGTTACGTTATTCTGCAGAAAATGCTGTTTTCAGCCTTTCAAATATGGAGATTTCTCTTTTTATCATCATATTAAACTAAAAACAAGACATTTAAAGACATCACCCTGGAGTGTGAAAATGCGGGATGGACATTTTTCGCATTTTATAGACTTTACAGCCCAAGATTACACATGACAATCAACTTAAGTGATTGTTGTTAATTGATAACCACTAATAAATAAAACAACGTGGACAGGTCCAAGTAAAATTAACTTCAGGCAAGTACATTTCTGAACATTAATGTTAAACCCTGTAATAAGTATTGTTAATTAAAAACATAAAATAGGGGAAACAACTAATAAAAAAGGAACCAAGTTGAATTTCAGTGAAATAAAGTTCAGCATGATAACATCAACAACATAACATCAAAAACAATTGTTTGTTTATTTTCCCTACGTGAAACACATTCATTCAACTCAACTCATTCATCTCCTTGGTCGTCCACACCCCCTGGAGTGGTTCTCTGCCCCAGCGGGGGGTCCACTCCGCAGTCTTAGAACCACAGCTTTATACTGAGTGCAGTTTGCCAAAACTTCACTCTCTAGCTTTAATCAGAAATGAATGGCTTAGCTGAAAGTAAAGCTTCTGAAACATGCAGAAATTTAACCACGATATCCAGATTTGCAGGGAAGAGCGAATTCAGGACTTGACTTCTTGAATCTTACAGTTTTTTCACTGTTGTAAAAGTCAACACGGCCAACATCACCGACTATACCATAAATAATGATGAAGAAAATGTATGTTTGTGTGTGGTTCAGTGAGTTTTGTGCTTTCTCTTGGTTTGAACTGTTGAGAGACGGATGAGTTCAGACTCTACAAGGACTTTTTTTGTCCTCCCACTTCTCCATCTGTCCCCCCATTGCAGACTGCTGCAAGGAATCAAAGGCAAAGTGTTGCTGGTGCTGCCATGAGGTCACCATCAATTTGTAACGGACAATTTGCAGCTACATCATCTGGCCAAGACTATCAGACGAAGTTTGTTTTTGGAATACGATTTCAAAGCCTCAGACGACCCACCAATACACAGTCTGCCAGCAAGAGCACATCGCTGATTGCACAGAGATACCGCAGTTTGGGTGATTCATAACTTGGGGAGTTTTCAGGAGCACCTGTGCCGCAAGTGTGCACGATAACATCCCTTTTAATACATTTAAAATGCATGGCTGGAAACGTCTGTTTGAATGTTTGTTATCCTTTAGAAGTACTGGAATTTCTTTCAAGCTTTCAGTCATTCCGAAAGAGAAACTGTCATTTTTGATCAAAAGTCAGATATCTCTTGAAAAATGAAACTGTTCAGATGTTTTCATTTCTTTTCACCCACTTCCCATTTCTCGCTTTCAGAATCAGCTCTCACCACAGTATTTACAGCCTTGGGACTAATGGGAGGAGCTGTGCACCGTGTGTTAGTTTGAGCTAAATCAACCCTTTTGCAACAAATAAACTGCAAGACAAATATGAACATCATTCTTAATTTGCAAAGCTGACAGGGCAAGAAATGAGAACAATACGAAGGCCCAGTACCGTGCTCTTCATTAAAGTCTTTGTCCTCCACACATGACAAAGCAGATTGTGATTGTGGCACTGACAGGCTGTGGACAATTACAAGTGATGTATTTATAGATTTTCAGCGTGATCCAATCTGAAATATAGCTGCTGTCAGTGCTAAAAATGCACCGTATAGAACTGTGTTACCAGAAGTCGACTCAGTCCATATTCTGATATGAAAACCACAGTTGATACTCAGTAATGGAACAGAGTCAAAGAGGATTTGTTTATAGAGGGGTGATTTATTTTTATTTGCTCTTTCTGGTTGTGTGTACTGTTATTGTTCCCACTGCAGATTTATTGACTTAATCTGAATATTAGAAAATGTGGTGTGTGGTTTCTTTATGGACTGTTAATGCATCCTGTTTTGAAAAATACTAAAAGAAAAACATTGTCAAGCTGGATAACAAATTTTGTCATGGTTTGCTGAATCCCTGCCATGATAATAGCTTATATATATTATAATTCAAACAGTTTTGAGGGTATTGTCTTTTGGAGGCTTTTATAAAACCTCAAACAAAAAGGCAATATTGTAAGGAATGTACAAAACATTGTATTTATCTCCTCTAATGTAAGCTATAATTGTTAGCATCTCCTGCTAGTCAGCCTAGCTAAGTAAGCTTAGCAACCAGACTGGGTTATGTTAGTATGGTACGGAAAATTAGGGCCAGGCATAAGGGAAAATAATGAAAGACGGAAGATTTATTTTATTTGGTACTTTTAGAATAAAGTTGAAATGTTGAGACTAAAGTTGAAAGGTCAACAAATAAAGTCTAAATGTCAAGAATAAAAACAAAATGTCAAGAATAAGGTCGATATTTTGAGAATAAAGTTGGAATGTTAAGGGTAATGTTGACATTTTGACTATATTCTCAATATTCAGACTTTACTCAGTATTTTCGGATGGCAAAATTTAAAAAACAACTTCCTCCTCTGATTTGTTTTTTCCTCAAGACTGGCAGTAATACTGAAAGTTTAACTTTATTCTTTATATCTCAGTAACATTCTCGAAATGCACAATGAAAAAAAAAAGCTTTTTATTATGCCTGGTCCAAATACTCTTGCGGAAGTTAAAACCAAATATGTCTGATCTTATATTTCTCCTCTTCTCCTCTTCTTCTCTTCTGAGGGGCCCTGATGGCAAATGCAGGGTCACCTTTATATTTAAGCCTTGACTTTGGAAAAACTAAACAACAATCTGTTATTTATTTGTCTCAAAACTCAACACAGCCGAGCTTAAAGAAGTTTTTTCTCCCTATATCTTGTATTTTCAGCTTAATCATTAATTTATCCTCATGTCTTTCAGCGTACTGCGTCTGAACCAGGGTTAAAGTATCAACAGTGATGTTTTGTCTCTGGGATTGGGCAAAACTGCCCATTTGGAATAAGATGTACTGTATAACTCCCCAGTCCCTGTGAATTTATAACACGTTATTTTGGGCAACAAAATTTTGATGTCTTCTAGCCTGTCATTTCTCTCTCCTAGAGCCTGATCTTAAAATCTGAAAAAAAAAAGTATTTTGGTTTATCAAACAGTCTCAGCTTCTCCCAGAGGAGACGTTTTGCTCTTGGCTGAAAGCTGCGTGTGCACAATTTACAGTGAAAATGGATTGAGGTGTTCGGCTAGGTACACATACAGTATCTTTTGGAATGAGGCTCCGGTGCGAGCGCTCTCTCAGATATAGTCATGGAGAGTATTGCAGAATGGGCAGGCATGCGCAGAATCCAAAATGTTTACAGAGATCACAGAGGAAATGAGGTAATTCTGTGGCGCTACTAATGGCAGAGTCTTGACAGAGGATATGTTTCATTTATCCTATCTGCATCAAGGTCGACGTGGCAATTACCACGGCGGGGAGAAGCTAAAAAAGAAAATCCACCGGCCCAGTGGTGAATATACAACAAATCACCTGTGCTGTTCGGGGCAGGGAAATTTTAAAAGGGGTGATATAAAGTGTAGCTCAAAGGCAGACTGTTTAAGCATGGAGGAAGAGAGTGAATGGTTTATTACCCAGCCCAGCAGAGTAGCTCTAAAAGCCCACACCTTTTATTTAGCTTGTACTCATGTGGCTGGTTTAGGGGACATGAAATACAGCTCATTCTGTTTCCTGAGGGAGGTGTCCACCATTGGCATGTTTAGACTCAGATTAGGCTTCCTAACAGTCCCCATGTTGCTTCCATATAATCATATTTTCCTCTGATGAAAAGTGTTGGGTTAAGCACAAATAAAAGACAATTAACAAGAACCCTACCTGCTTTATTAGTATGACAAGCACGACAGGGATGGTCTCAGTTTGCCACCAGGCCCTTGTCACCCTGGCCCTCCATCCTCCTCCTCTCCTCTCACCTGAATAGCTGCTCAGTACCTCAGCGTTGTCCCTCTTGATCCCTTTGCCGCCGCTTTCCCACTCGCCTTCATCCCTTTCCCGTCTCCCTTCCCTTCCTCCTCGCTTGTTACAGACTGTCAGGCTAGCAGCGCAGCACACTTGCTGTGTTCACGCCGGTTGGTCAGCTCAGATTGGCATGCACAGCGTGTCTCCTGGACTGACCTGCCCGCCTGCGTTGCTCTCCTATTAAAATTCCTGTGCCAGATCCCCAATGAGGAGAGTGTAGCAGGGTCAGCCCGGCTCGCTGGCCTCTCTCCCCCCGCCTGCCTAATGAAGAGGACGCCTGTTGGGTTCATTATTAAAGAACTGCTAATAACAGACGGAGGAAGAGGAGTGATCGAGAGGTGGGGTTGAGTGAGATGGCAAAATGGAGAGAATGGAGCAGTGGGGGGGTGGGGGACTGTGCATCTTTTTTTTTTTCCATAAATATGGTTTCACATACTGAAGCACCATTACTCTGCTCTTACTAGGTAGCTGCATGGAGGCATTTAGAAAGGTTTGAAGCAGAATGTGGACACCTGAGTATTGTGGTTCTGTTTACCAACCGTTAAACAACAGTTAGTTCCAACCAAGCAATTTGATTGGTCAATTCATGAATCACAGTAGGCCTATATAGACTATGACCTCCTGTTGTTAGGCTATTTCTTGCAGCTGTTAAAGTTACATTTATAGAATAATTACATCAACTTACTTTAATGAATGCAATTTATGGTGCTGTTGCTGCTGGATCACCCTGTTAAGGTGCCTCTTTTCCTTATGTGCGGCAAGCCAGAGAGCAAACAGTTTAGTACTTTACAACGCGCTGAGGTTATTGGAAATGTTTGGATCATATGGAAGCTCTGTTCACAGCCTCACTGTTACTTGACACAGCCTCACTGTTACTTGACACTCTGGCATCCTTCATCAATTGTTCGGTGAGTCTGACAAGGGATGTCATGATACCAGATATTTAGTAGTCAATACCAATACTAGTGAATTACCACAATTCTCAATGCCTAATTCAATATCACCCTGAAAGACAAAAATGAGAATGAAGTTCAGCTATTGTTGTTTTTTTTTTTACCATTTGAAATAAAAACTCTTCTGACGTTTTAGGACAAAAGACTGAGGGGGAGATTTACTGAGCCTGCCACAAATCACTGTCAGGGGAGCATGTTGCCATGTCTGGAAAGTAATGCAACAAAAAAAGTAATGATTTCTGCTCAGATATCAAGTCTGTTGCTTTTTGTCTCTCAGTCTTTCCCTCTTTTTTCTGTCATATTTGAACAGTTAATTTTAACAGAATAGTAGTACACATCTGTAGGTCTATACTGTACTTTTTCCTGGTTGATTCCATTAGGCACAGCACTGTGCCACAGTTTTAATCCGCCCTCCACACGTTTACAGCCTCCACTAGCAGTGTTTCAGAAACATGTAAGCAGTGGAGTGTTTTGCCCACCTTATTATGTTTACTGCTCAGATTTTGTTGATTTGGATTTTGCACAGTGTCTTTTATTTTAAAAATTGGCTAGATTCTGTGACTGACTTCCTGCCTGCTCGATTTGCTCTGTGCAGATTGATGCAGCATCTGTCAAAATAGACCTGGCGCATATTTGAAGCCCGGAGCTGCTTCTGGGACGCTCCGAGACGCTGCTTGTGGAATCACAGGCATTGTATAGAATGTCTGTGATCAGCTCCAGTAGTCTCAGCACGGCTGTAACGTGATGCAGCCATACCTCGTGGAATTTAACCGTCAGCCTGGTGTTTGGTTGCACTGCGTAGAAAACCACCGTGTAGAAAAACCAGAGTCCACAGTTTCAAGATTGAACCTATTTTGTCATCAGCTGAACTGACAGAGCGCACTGGATGCGCTGCTGTGTGCACTGCTGCAGCGTGTGTGTATGTTTGACTGAGAGAGAGATGGAGAGGAAGGTAGAAGGAGGACTACTGCACATCATGTTTGTGGGAGTCATTAATACTTACTCTCACAGCTGGTATTTTCTACAAAGTCAATCCAAACCCACTCGCTCCATGGGTTAACTGGGTTGATCCACACATCACCACTTTCTCTTTTGGACGAGCTGAAGCGGAGCTGTTGCTGCAGCTGTACATGTTGCTATCTTAAATGTGTAGTCATTGTTGTTCAGTGCTGGTAGGTGTTTTTGTCCTTCCGCTGACACTTAACAGCAGACTATAGCACCTGTAAGCATTTATGCTATCTCTGTCATGTCCAGAAGAATTGCATCTCTGGCACCTTCGGTAGCTATAGTACTGTAAAAAAACGAGTACTTGGTACAGAAGTATCAGTTCTCATGACATCCCTAACTCTGACACAGAGCCTCTAACCTAAAAAAAAAACAGTTTGTGGATGCGGTAGCTAAATCTGCATGAAAAAAACAAATCCAGTAGATATCTTAGTTAAAGTAAGATTGAGCTAACCAAGCAGTTGTGTGTTTATTTGTGTGTATTTATTCAGCTTGGGAAAATCTCAAGATCTCTAGAAAGCATTAACGGTAGCTCAAGATGGTTGCTGACTCAACAGGGACTAGAAATCTCATCTCTTCTGCTAAGTCGTTACTAAGGGTCAGCATGCTTGCTGGGGTAGTAAACTAGGCTTTTTAGGTCTACTAACATGACTGATTGTTTCCCAGTAATAAGTCAGACCCTGTGTGTTTATGTATATATACAGTATATCATCTTATAAATATATCAGTCTTCATTATAAAGCTGTGTAGTCACACATTTTTCCTCTAGCAACAAATTTCAGCTTCTGCGATTTGGATATCGCACTCAGCCATGTTCCGATTTCAATCATAGTATTTCAATTAATTATGCAGATAGATTGATTTGATTATGCAAATCAAAGTGAATTACAAAGGACAATAGGACATAACAGGCATTACCACAGGATAGTAAAGAAACCCAAGATGATATAAAAGGACAAAATGGTATCTACTTACTACCACTATCTACTGCACTAACAGGTTATAGCAATGTTTTATGCCAAGCCTGTTTCCTCTTCATTCTGCTTCTGTAAATGTTTGGTCTTTGTTGATCCGTGGATGTGGGTTTTTCAGCGGCTGAGGCTGATATGTAGAGAGCAGGGCGGTCGATGGCTGATATATAATGCCGATATCAAAACAAAAAGTCATGTATAAATCCATTATTTCGGATTAATCAGTCTGTCACCAATTTACTAATACACTTCCTTCAAAATCAAATCAAAATTAAAAAAAAAAAAATCTAATTGAATTATGGGACTGCATAAACATTGTTCAATGGAATCAGCTTGTACGAATCATTATACTGTAAAATTGTCCTTCACACTCCCTGCGGTTATCTTCTGGACAACCAAAAGTGCAAAAATGAAATCCCATGTGTGTGGTCTGTGTGTAATGCCCGTGGGATAACGGGCATGTTTACCTATATGTCTATTGAATATTCCGATACTTAGCAAGAAAAATCCATATGTGCTCAGTGCCTGCTTCTGCATTAATTAGCCCTTTGCTGGAGGAACCATTAATTACACTGGGATTATCATGTAACTATCCAGCAGACCCATATACTAGGCGCGGAAAAATTTCCATATAGATACTTGGTTTTTTTGAGAGCAATAATAGAATTCCTTACAGCTGCCTGAAGCACATCCATTCTAAATGAGTCTGCAGCAGATGCTGTCGGTAACTGATGTGGGGTATTATACAGGGTATTACCACAGTCCTCAGAGGCCTAACCCAGGTCCCAGAAACTGTGTGTGTGTGTGTGTGTGTGCATGTGTGCACATTCACGTGTGGTCTGCCTTTTCAGGTTTGGGGATATTCATGCTTATATCTGCAGCGCTCCCCTCCATATGTCTCTCAGGTGTCCCGTCTCTCAACACAAACCAAGCAAAGGTTTAATGCAAATTACCAGCCATAAACAGCCAAGCGTAACAGCATAAATATGTATCGTGATCTCAACTGCAGTACCACATCTTTGAAGAGAGACTACAGCATCTCATGGCTCGAGAAAGTCGAGGAAGAAAAAAAAAAACAACAACAACAAAGTGATGGACTGCAAGTGCATACTTCTGTGAAACAGGCCAGGGATGTTTATATGGTTTTCATGCAGCGTGACCGGGGCTATTAGTTTCTGGTCGCTGGTAAGAGGCACACCACAAGGCCTATTAAAAAGGAAGTTGGCCAATTAATTTAAGCCGGATATAGGATCCAGTTGCACACAAAGCACTACAGGAAAAGAAAAACGCATTGAAGGAAAAAAATGGAAAAAGAAATGCATAGACGGCAGGCGTGTCTCCATTTTGGGAAGATTGAAGCATGTTTTATTCAGCTTGTTTCAGCAAGACTGTGAAAAAGAGACTGCTTAGATTAGCATAATGAAGCTTCCTATCAGATCCTATGAGCCTCTGATGTTTACAGTCAATCATCGATGGAATGACAACAAGCAGCGAGAACACAGGAATGCTGCTGTAAGGCTTTTCAAGACAAGGAAATTACTGAAATTCCAAGTCGTATCCCCTCCCATTTAGACAGGAGCGTTTGATATCAGCCGTTATCCTCACAGCGCGGAGGAAAAAATGTTGAAATAGTCATACGATTCACTGCTGAAATAATAAGAAGTTTGTTCAGATAAAACTACTGTAATCATTAAATGGAGAGAGCCTGTTTTCTCTCTCTGTGTGTCTAATCTAGGTCACAATTGGATGGCTCATCCCTGTGCAGAGAGTAAATCCACCCAACGATCGCAGAAGGCCTTATCCCACTGTTTACAACAGGGCTGGGTCGATATCCACAGGAGGCGCTCAAATAAACAAACCATAAATGCCGGGGCTTCTGCTGGCCTCAGAGATTATGGCTGTAACAATGATTAATTTTAACAACCTGAGCTAATTGTCTCCGAAACTTTAGTTAACAGCAAATATGATCTAGCCCTGGGTGCTTTTCTCTCCCGTAATGAAGAATAATGAGCAGTGGAATTACTGCTGGCACTTTTTTTTTTTTTCTGTCGGAGATTTGTAGAGAACGCAGAGGCCAGCAGGATGTGAGTCCGGGAATGAAGAGATAGACTGTATCTGTCTCTTGCGTCTGTCTGTCTGGAAGGAAACGAGCGAGGAAGGAAGGAATAGAGACTTGTGTTTGGCTCAAAATCAAATCTGAAACCCTTGATGAATGTGAGGGAGTTAGCCTTTTGCCTGTGTGTTTTGTATCAGCCTTGTTTTTTTTTGACGCGCTGCTCTCGGCTGCTTGCAGGCGGCGAGTCACATCTCACCCTCTTAGGAGGCATCCTATGAAGCCTCAGCGTTTTTGTCTTTGTTATGATGGATAAAGATATTGTCCCCCCTCCCTCCTCCTCCTCCTCCTCCTCCTCCTCCTCCTTAAACTCCTACTCCTCCTCTTCTCTCTGTTTACTGTCTCTCCTTTCTATCTCCCTCCCTCCTCCTGTGTGCCTGCGCGCACAGAAGTGTATAACACTAGTACTGCTGTAGAAAGCAGCTTGGCCTTGAGCAGTGTCTGTGATTCGCCTTCAATCTTAGCTGCGCGCT